>PVJO010027332.1:0-19825 GCA_004026905.1 Hystrix cristata | reverse complement strand
AAACAAATATTGCAGAAAATTTAAGAATAATGTCCAACTCATTATTTGAAACGAGAATTACCTTGTTAAAAAAAAAAAAGAGAAAGAGGGAGAGAGAGACAAAAACAAAAAAATAAAAATACTAGGCCACGGGGCTGGGATTTAGCTCAAGTGGTGGAACACTTGCCTAGCAAGCACAAGGCCCTGAGTTAGATCCTCAACACCAAAAAAAAAAAACTAGACCAATATCTGACATGAATATAAATCCAAAAACTCTTAAAAATATAACAAGCACAATCTGAACATAGAAAAAAAGATAATATGTGCTTCCGGTTAATCTCAGACATGCAAAGTTAGTGCGGTATTCTAAATCAATTAATTTATTATTTTAACAAACTAAATTAAGAATAGCCATCTGATTATCTTGGCAGACATAGAACAAACTTCTGACATAATCCTGTACTCTTTTCTGATTAAAAACTCTCACACAGTAGAACATTTCCTCACCCTGACAAAGGGCACTGATGGAAACCCCCAGTGCACATCATAGTTAGTGGTGAAACATCCCAATGGTTTCCTCTTAAAATCAGGAATAAAGCCGGATGTGCTGGCACACACCTGTAATCCCAACATTCTGGGAGGCTGAGGCAGGAGGATGACAAATTGGAGCCCAGCATGGACAATTTAGCATCTTATTGAGGTCCTATCTCAAAATAAAAATAGACAAAAGAGCTGGGAATGTAGCCCAATATGAAGACTGAATACAGTTCTCAGTACTGGAAGAAAAAGAAAAGATCAGATGAGGAACAAGACCTCTCTCGCCACGCGAGATTCTCAGTGTTTTACTGGAGAATCTAGCCAGTGCATTATTGAAGAGGAAAGAGAAGGGAAAGGAAGGGGAGAGAAGGGGAGGGAAGGAGGGGGAAGGGGAGGGAAGAGGAGGGAAGAGGAAGGGAAAAGAGAAAAGAAAAGGAAAGAAGGGACAGAGGGAGGGAGGAAGGAAGGAAAAAAGAACAAGGCAGGGAGGGATTTCAGGAAAGAATTAGAAAGTAGATGAAACGTAAAGGAAGAAGTAAAACTGCCTTTGTTCATTGACAAAATGGTCTATGTAGATAATGCAATAGCATTTACAAGAAAGGTGCTAAAATTAATAAATGAGTTTGGAATAGTTATAGGATATAAGATCAATATACAAAAGTCAGATCTACTCTATACACCAGAATACAACAAGCATAAATTCAAAACAAAAAGCAACACCTTTAATAATCACTTATTAAGTAAAGTGTTCTACATCATAAGAACAACTACGACAGGACGCCTGCCCTCAAGAAACTTTCTAAGTGGAGAAATAAACACACATTCCGTTAGGTGGAGGAATAAGACAAGTGTGCACCTTCAGCCAATCATATTAACAACTTTCTTCTGCTAGGAAACATGTTCTTCCATTGTCTAAGCCTTCTTACTCACTAAGCAATCTAATAATTCCGCCTACTGGATCAGCACCGCCCAGGTTCCTAATGCTATTAGAACAGCTCTTTGTCTCCTGCCCGCTGAAAGAGGCTAGCTGGTTTAACTCCACATTTGACTTTCTTGTCTCTTGCGCAGACACTGTCCACTCTAGAAGACGCCGGCTGCCCGCTCCTCCGCTTCGGCACCGTGGGCCGGACCTGAGACCTCACGGGAGTACCGTGGCCTTGAGCGGTGGAGCCACCACTAATCCAACAGAGCTGACCCAGAATCCTCTTTCATGCATTTTCAAGGCTGTAAATTGAGCGGATTAATTAAAATCAGAGTAAACCAAGATTTTAAGCAACATATTTCAGATTCTTTAGAAAAACTAAACCAAATCCTTAAACACTCATTGATAAAAGAAATTTTTGTTCTCGTTTGTGCACTCCGTTAAGGCAACTCACCCTCTACTTTCTGCTCAATAAGCAAATCCTGAGTTCTTGTGCCCGTGGCCTGATTATAACGCTGATTTAATAGATGCCAAAATATATCACACCCAAGCCAGAGACCACAGATAATTTCAATGCTTATTATTCACTTAACTGTTTGGAAACCAACAGGAATTCTGTGAATGGAGGCCAGGACTCACCCCAAGAAGCTACCCCAACATCCACTAAAAGAGAAGAGAAGAAGAGCATGCAGGACTGGGGCAGTGTATTTTGCCTCCTCTGTGACGTTTTTGAGTAACTCCAAGACAGACTACAGATACTGGAGAGTTTAGCCAAATATTGTGCTGGGGACGACTTAATTCTACTTCTGTACAATAAGAAGCTCTTACCACAAGCTGGAAGGCAGACACACTAACAAGTGAAATAACATAATGCTATTCAAGCACAAAAATACCTACATGTGAGTTTCGGAAAAAGAACCAAATGGCGTTCTTTCTGAGGCACCATGGGAAGTTAGAACTTCATTAGATGCAGGACAAGGGGCAGACGGACATGGGATGGAAGGAACGTGCGGCCTGAGGGCTAGGCGGGGTGAAGAAGGGGAGGCTGAGGCAGTACACATTGGTGAGCATCAAAGAACAGCTGGGTAGTGGTGGGGCACAGACAAGAGCGTGGCGGTGGTGACACCAAAGGAGGTGGGTCTGGGGCAGGAGGACCTGACACCTGCGCTCAGGCACTCCAACTCCGTCATGAGTCATGCAGATCTCTTGCAAGTTCTTAGCAAGGAAGGGACCAGGAAGGAAGGAGGGTGCGGCCTCTGACCATATGTCAGGGAAGGAGTTGGAGACACAGATGAGGGCAAGACAGCATCTGTCCACGAGGGCACCAGAGTCCCACTGGCTGTGTGACGGAGCTCAGACACTCACAGTGATCAGACACATTTATGTCAAGTCGCTGCGCCCAGGCAGCTCAGACCTACACCAGCCAGAGCGCAGCACACCCAGTTAGAGGCGCAAGTCCAGCCGCAACAGCAAATCCGTATTGTTACAGGAGGTCGGCCCAAAATATAAGGTAAATGTTTAAATTCAAAACTTCTTACTACAGGCCTGTTCCCTCAGCGGAGGCACGCTGGGAGAGAAAGCTCCTGCATTTATCTCGGGGAGCACTCAGATTCGCTGTTACAGTTTCATCGAAGAACAGCTCTTGGATAACTACCTATTACATTTTAAAAATCATTTAGTTTCTCAAAAAAATACTAAAGTAGCAATGGGCTTGTACTGCTTACACAACTGTGTGTTGTGTGTTTTCCAGGGACTGCCGAGGGCAGCACCATGTCTGCACCTGACAATGCCCAGGGGCAGGAAGAGCTTGGAGATACAGGCGAGACGGTGCGCGGAGCACAGCCCGGTGCACAGGAGGAGAACTGGGCCCCGCAACAGTGACAAGTCAGGGCACAACAACGGTGTCGTCCTCGGGAATGGGAAGGTCACAGCCAGCCTCTTCGGCCTGGAGGGAGCGTGTGGTGTGACGCTGGATGGTGAAAGTGGGGTCAGCGTTGCTCCAATGCGCTCCCATCACCCTCCTCCTATCCCAGCGTCGGCACTAAGCGAGGTGTATGGAATAGTTTGCTAGCTTCCTGTTGCCTTTGTAGAGTCTCAAGACTTGTGAGGACAAGGACAGTACCCACCTCTGTCCAGGCCACAGATGATGTGTCATAGATTAAGAAGTACACAGGGGAACAGATATATAAATGAGGCTGAGGGTGGAGGCACCCCGTGAGAGGGAAGTGGGCACTGGAGAAGGGCTCCGGGTCCTGTGACTCCAGCCAGCTCAGGCCTGCCGCTGGCCGCTCCCACACAGCCCCTTTCTCTCTAATCCGCTTCTCATTCTCCGTGGGAAGGGTCCAAGTCTCTGGAAAACAGCCAGAAAGCTATTATGGAAACAGCAAGACCGATTAATGCTCAAGCATCAGGAGGATCCCAGAGCTCAAAGCCACTTCTGTTCCTCCTCCCTGAGCAAGGGGGTGCAGAAGGGTTCCCAGAGCCGTAACTCCTGGCAGGGGGCAGTCAGAAGGTGTATAAAAGCTCCTGGTGAGGACCTGCCCTTGGCTCGCAGCTGGTGCCAGAACTCTCGCTCCTCCGCTGGGGAAAATGTCTATCCAGTGAGTATCTCTGGGTGATGCTTGAAAGGACCGTAGTCATGGCACTAGATGGGGGTTCAGAGCGCCTGAAGGGAAAGTACTGACGGCCCGGGGAAGAAGGCCCTGGAAGAAGGCAGGTCTGGAAGGAGGAATTTCTCTCTGTGTTAACGTCAGAACATAGAACTCAGGTCTACGTGAAGAGAGGCCGTGTGACTCCAGCTGGGGCTTGGGAGCAGTCACGCACGTGGGTTATCAACCAGGAAACTCACTTGGTAAAGTCTTTTCCATACATACAATAGGGTGAAGACAGTACTTATCCCAAAGTGTTAGTATGAGATTTAAATTAGCCAGTGCCACGCAGAGTTTATGCTGCTCGGCGCGTAAGTGCTTAGTAAAGGCATTTATTCTGATAGGAAGTGTGATTTATTATAATAGGAATGGGCGGTCTCCCCCCACTCTAACAAGTTATAAAGTGGAAGAAATAAGCAAAAAATAGCAGTAGGCATGGTGGCGCACACCTGTAATGACGGAAGCAGGAAGATGGTAACAAGTTCAAGACGAGTCTGGACTACACATGAGTTCAAGGCCATCCTGAACCACACAGTGAAACCCTGTCTCCAAATAAATAAATAATAAAGAGAAAAAAGCAAAATAGGTAGGACCTGAAACTCCCGATTTGTTTCTTGAAAAGCACTCTAGCCCTTAGGGACTCGTAGAGAAATGGGATGATGGGAAGACACAAGAGAATGATGTCCCTGCCCCTAAGTGCTGTTGTCGCCCAGTGGGCAGGAGCCAGGGGAATGGGTTCCCCGTGAGACAAGAGGGCCATGAGTGTCCACCGGGCAGGATAATCCTTGGAAAAGACCTTGTGTGAGATCAGAGTTCAGGATGAGAAACTACCGCAGCAAGATTGGTTGATTGTCCCCAGAAATAAGGGAAAATCACAGAAGGCAGGAAGAAGTCTGCTGTGACACCGACGTTAGAAGAGAAAGAGGGCGCCCCCAGCGGGAAAGGATGGAGTTTCCGGGCACACCCCGTGTGCTCTCAGGCCGAGGGCGGGCACGCAGCCTCTGAGTCCATGCACGTCTCTGAGTACCAACGTGGGCTTCTTCTTCATCACCCCATTTCAGAGTCGAGCACCCTGCTGGTGGATACAAGAAACTGTTCGAGACTGTGGAGGAGCTGTCCTCGCCACTCACAGCTCATGTCACAGGTGGGTCTCGCGCTTCTGGAAGCCAAGCCGTCATCGTTTCTGTTGGGCCCTCTGTCCCTTTGCATTTGTTGGCACCTCTCGGTATATCTCTGGGCTACAGAGAGCAAAATCTGGAGGTTCAGGATTTTTCTAGAAGAATCCGTTTCTCTTCATTTACCTTCTCTTCATTTACACTTTGCTCTGCAGTGTAGATAAATAGAATTTATCTACACTGGAATTTCTTATGCACCTCACTGGAATTTCTTATGCACAGGACTACATCTTTGTCATCTCCAAAGCAACAGCACCCAGCTCAGAGCCTGGCACACAGTAAATGTCCTATAAACGTCTTTCCCACCAGGGTCTGCATGTGCGGGGCTGGTAACAAACATCTAGGAATATTACATTACAGGATGGGGGTTTTGTGTCCATTGAATTGCTAAACTGCTGGTTCTGGAGACAGGTACACGTGGCATAGTCCCAGTTCTTTTATTTCATCATCTGTGAACTCTATACATTCCTTAAACTTTCGGAACCTCAAAAACCTGCCCCCCAAGAAACAAAATTTACTTCATGTGGATGTTGTGAAGATTAAGTGAGGTGGTATAAACAGAATGACTCACCCAGTATCGGACACCAGGTCATCGGTAGGTGGCAGCGATTATTCCCGCCGCCACCCTGGTCCGGGACACCGTGACACCATGACACACACACCCTCCCCCGTTGGCCAAGCGTGATGTTATGACTCGATGGCTGGCCAGGTCTATTTCCCCCCAGTTTCCTCCTTCATAAAGTAAAAGGGATGAGGCAAACGGTCTATCTCAACTATCAGATTCTGATGCTAGCAAGCTAGGGGTTTTTAATCAAAATTTAAAATGCTGTGCTTTTAATTAAGCCATGCCTCCAAGTTTTTATCCTGTATCCATTAGCTGATGAAATTGATCTACAGGAAATAATCCATTTTAGTTAAAAAAAAAAAAATCCAGTAAGGGTTGAGCAGACCTCACTGTGATGCTGAAAGTGCTTACAGGCCACCTCGGTTACCTGTCATTTTGTAGTTGGGGAAACTAAGGCCCAGCTAGCCTGTGGCACATCCTAAACCAGATTCCAGGTCTTGACCCCCAGCCCTGCCTGTGTGATTTCTGCTACAGCAGGTTGACTTTCATCTGCACCGTGACTCATACCCTCTGAGGGTGGAGTTCCAGGTTTTCAAAAGGCGACATTCCTTTTCTTTTATTTAATGATTTCTTCTCTAGACACAGCTTTTAAAAGTGACTTGATCCCTTCTTCTAATCCAACCCTCTATCCTTCAACCCACCAAAATGTAACGAAAATTTTCAATTGTTTTTCTAAAAGTGAGTTGGCAAGAGGGTGTATGAATTGGCATCTGAGGAAGGGTATCAGGTGGAGAATTCCATTCACCTAAAGTGCTTTGCCCTCGCTCCTTCTAACCCACTATCCACACTCTGGAGCGTTGCCATTTTCCCCACCACAGGTCTCCTAGTGGCGGGAGACGGGAGCCAGCAGATACCTTCCGAATGTTGTCGGTGTAAGAGCTGGGAATGAAAGTCACTCCAGGCTTTACAGAGAAGAGGCTTCCCAATCCACTGCTAGTCCAGCTACGAGGGAGGAGCCAGCCCAGGGCCAGGGATATGAAACAGTGTCCCACATGTCACTTCATCGCAGGCGAGGTCCCCCTCTGGCTCACCGGCAGTCTCCTCCGATGTGGACCGGGACTCTTTGAAGTAGGGTCTGAGCCCTTTCACCACCTGTTTGATGGGCAAGCTCTTCTGCACAAGTTTGACTTCAAAGAAGGACACGTCACATACCACAGAAGGTGAGGAGCACTCAGTCCCCTCCCCAGGACGGGCCAGCTCAGCTCCCCCTGCCTTGTGCCTTCCGACCTCCTGAGCCCTGCACAAAATCCCTAAACCCACTTCTTTCTCACAGTCCACCTGGGTCACTGTGTCTGCATAGACCTCTGAGAGCCCAGTGAGGTAACACAGACGCTAAGAACCAGGATTCTGGGGTCCAGTGTGCCTGGCTTCAGATCCTACATCCACCCGCGGCACTTGCCTCAGTTGGTGACCTCTGGCAAGACGCTGTCCTCCAGTTCTTCGTGCTGTCATTGCAAAGTGGGAAGAATAATAGCATCTACTTGAAGTGTTCGCTACGAAGATTAAATAAGAAGCCAGTGGCCGGGGCATAGGAAGCACTCAGGAGTAACAAAAGTTGTTACAGTGGTTGTTACAGTTAGACCACCAGCTATCTAGATTCTTTTCGCATTTGACAATCACAGATTACTGGGACGGAGAGAGGAGTGCAGCAGAGGAGGGAAATCCAAGAATGTCATAGAGACAGCAGAAAGAGAAGTTCTCCTAAAACAAGAGGTTATCATTAAAAGGCTTGAAGGCCTATGCCATCACCCCAGGAAGCCCCCACAACACCACAACAAATGCTCCGTCCCATGTTTCAATATTCAGGGCTATTCGTGGTTTTGTTGATCACTAGAAATTTCAGGAATTTTGAAGAGACATCAGAAGAAAGGGTGGCTGGAGGCTTGACATAGGATTATTTGGACCGTGAGAGAAAGAAATGGATCGTGTCAAACAAAAATGTAGCTATGGGAGCGAATTTTGGAGTTTGTCTAAAGCTTTCATACACCTTCTAAAGAACTCATTTCTCTTCATCAAAGTGTAAAATCCAATTTTAATTGTCTCTCCTCCTGAGAACTTCTAGGCACATTCACCAGCAAGTCTGGAATATGTTTCAGCAGGTCTGCCAGAGAAAGAGATTGAATTTAAGAATACCTACTTTTAAAAGCAGAGCAAAATAAATGCTAAGATTGAAGAACAACACAAGGAGGGTGGCGAGGTAGTGAAAGGGATATAATTAGGCACGCCACGTCCCCCCTTTCCCCACTATGCAGGTCGACAGGCAGCAGGCTCAGGGCGTCAGAAGTCTCACATGAACTTCCAGTCAGGCTGCGTGGTGTGAGTGGAAAGCTCACTTTGTCCAACTCCAGCCAGTGTGTGTTCTAAGCCAGCTTGCCCACACCTGCCAATCACTTCACTCAACCATGACGCTTAGAAGCCTAAATTTAAGCTCAGGCACATTGTCTCTTCTCCTCTTGGCTGCTCCTAGAAGGGGAATTTACAGTATTCTTCACTCTCCATGTGCTGAATGGCCATGCTGTGAACTATCTGGACTGCAGCCTCGGACCCTGTTGGTGACACTTCCCCGTGTCTCCTTGTCCTTCAGGTTCATCCGCACCGATGCTTACGTCCGTGCCATGACTGAGAAGAGGATTGTCATAACCGAATTCGGAACCTATGCGTACCCAGATCCCTGCAAGAATATATTTTCCAGGTCACTGAAACCAAACTGCATGTTCCTAAAGACATTTTACATCATCTCTTTTTCTCTGATGGCTTGAAAGTTATTGAACTAAACACTATATTTGCTTCTGTAGGTTTTTTTCCTACTTTCGAGGAGTAGAGGTCACCGACAATGCCCTTGTGAATATTTACCCAGTCGGGGAAGACTACTATGCCTGCACGGAGACCAACTTCATCACCAGGATCCACCCGGAGACCTTGGAGACCATCAAGCAGGTAGGGGATGTCGCCTGGGAATTTTGAATGTAGAACTTAGAATTGAATCACCTGTACAATTTAAGGGAAGGAACATGAGAACCAGATTTTCAAATCCTTGCTTTGTTGGCAACTACTAAACACACAACGTAAGATGAACTTGGACTCTTCATGTATGAAATTTCGAACACTTAATATGGATTTGAGGAAAGCCTTGTAAAATAGTTGACATATTCATTCATTCATCCAAAACATAATTACTTAGCCAGTGCTTTCCATGTACCAGAACTTCTGCCACACGTAAGGAATTTATCAGTTGGAAAGAGAACGTGGTCTCTGACCTTCACAGCTGTTACTAGCGTGGACTTGGTACTTACACAGTGTTCAAAACTTCCAGCTTTTGATACTGAAAACCCTGCCGTTCATGATTCTAGGCAATTATGTTGCACCAATTTACCCTTCTTAGGGATATTTATTATAAATAAATCTATGTCTTAAATGAAATAACACAGAACAAAACACCAACTACATTAGCAAGTGACAGATATTGCTGAGAACTTGGGGAACTTCAGTGTATTATTCTTTAAAACAGGCCCACAACTTCAGTCAATATTCACTGACATCTGCTTACAAGGTATCATTCTTATCTTTAGGGAGCTTAACATCTACATTATACAGACATACAGGGAAAGAGGGAAATCAAAACCTTGACTGTAAGACATGGAATTTGATGAGTATTTTAACTTTTAACAGAAGAAAAATCTTCTGAGAAAATACACTGAGACATAACTTCTGGCAATAGTTGGGAATAAGGGTTGGGTGGCTCAGGACTGCACTTCAGCTGGAATTTAAAGGCAGGTGCGAGTTCAGGGAATTTAGCAAAAGCACATTCTAGATGGACTGAGTGACATGGCCAAAGGCAGGGAGGTGGGAAAATGAGGGCTGTGCCCATGGAAACTGAGAAGGATTCTTTTGCCAGACTTGCAGTACTTCTTAGAGGAGGCGTGAGTCACACTGGGCAGGAGGTGGCTCATCCTTGTACGAGCTGTCACATGCCTTGCAGAGGTCTGGGGTCCCTGATCCCATCCACTAAATACCAGGCATATGCCTGATGACTGCACAAACCCAAAATACCTCCAGAATTTCCAGTTCTCCTGGTAGAGAGCAGGAAAAGGAACCCAGAGTTGCCTTCAGTTCCAAATGCATACTATGCACAAGACACTGGGCTTGCTACCTGGGTTGTGTACACCTAAAATGACTGAATACCAATAATTTCATGTGATTCAAAACAATGTAACAAAAAGAAACCCCATGATTCGAATTTACAACTGTTTGAGGTCGACTTGTATGTGTGAAAACAAAGTGACCAGAGCAGCATATGGTACTCATTAGATACCAGATGAAGAGCACAGAGTCTCCAAGAGACTCCAGACTGCAGACCCCCGGGGAACCATCGCGGGAGCCGAGGGCAGCCCTGCATGGAAGAGGGCTTCGGGCAAACCTGAAAGAAGGCAGGATCCAAGAAGGAAAGAGACCACATTCACTTAGTGTGAAAGTACAAGTGGTAGTGGCGGGGTCAGACCTGGACAAGTGTAACCTTTCTCTCAACACCGATGACATTTGCTGCCCCTCCACAGGTAGATCTTTCCAACTACGTCTCAGTCAATGGAGCCACTGCTCATCCCCACATAGAAAATGATGGAACTGTTTACAATATTGGTAATTGCTTTGGGAAAAATTTTTCCATTGCCTACAACATTATCAAGATCCCTCCACTGCAAGCAGGTGAGTGTACCAATCTTGTGTCTGCTGAAAACATGTACAAAGCATCTAAGCAATGTAAAATTCCTGGAAATACAGGATGCCAGATAAGTATTACATAGATAGTTAAATAACTCTTGGACTGTAACAATTGGTCTTATTCCTACCTGCCAGAGGACTAACTCCCCAGGACACCACAGCAAAAGATGACTATTTGAAAATACAGAAAAGAAGTAGACAAGTTCAGTTCTACTGTGTAGGGGCTAGAGATTTAGCCCAAGTGGTAGCGTGCTTGCCTCAGGGCGTACAAGGCCCTGAGTTTTATCCCCAGCCACCAGCACCCCCCCAAAAAATTCTACAGTGTTTCATACCTAGTGTGTATGTGGATTTGATCACATACAATACAGATTCAAATCCAGCAACATTTATTGAGCACTAATCCATGTGCAAAACAAAATTAAATAAATATGCATAATAGCATACATACATTTATATATTAAAGTATGCTACTTTGAGTTTAATTTCCAAAACAACAAACAAGTCTGTAAACAAATTAGAAAATAATATCAAAACAGAATGGAGAGTGCTCAAGAATTCCCCGTTCATCTAACATTCACTGTCAGGTCCTTGGAGACCATCTGGATGATCGATTATTTGATTTCATATGGATTTTTTGTTTAGGAGGATCTACTAAAGTTCTTGAAGTGTAGACCTGGACAAGCTGCATCACTAGGTAACTTGTTAAACAGAAATCCTAAGCCCACCTCGAGCCAACCAAATGAGACATTCCAGGAGCAGGTGCCACAATCAGTATCTTAAGAAGTTATTTGTGTGGTTTTCTGGTGCATGCCAAGGTATGAGGACCACTGACTCAGCCATGAATGAACGTCAGTGTGCATGAGAAGTATTGCAGAAGGCAGGTGACATACAGCCACCTATCCCACGCTTTGGGGCATCTTAGGTCCCCACAGAAGGCATCTGACTGTGCTAAGGTCAGGCATCTGACTGTGCCATACTCTTCTGACTTAAAACTCCTCTCCGTCTGTGGCAAGATGCGACCCTGATATTCCATCACGCTCTTGCTGGAGGGCCTTTCTCAAATCTGCAGCTATTTGGATTTTCCTGGACGACTGAGTCTTCACATGAAATTTCATTAACACATGCCAATGGGTGAGAAAATGAAAATACAATCTGAAAAAAATAGATACATGAAAATGGAATTCTTCGCTTGTGTTTAAAAAGTGAGAAGCTCTTCCAAAGCCTTTTAAAACCACTTTATTTCAGACAAGGAAGACCCAATCAGCAAGTCGGAGATCGTCGTACAATTCCCCTGCAGTGACCGATTCAAGCCATCGTACGTGCATAGGTAACGAGAAGGCCTCTCATGAAACATCCACAAAACTGGAGTTTAAAGATCTGTTTTGCCTCCCTCTGATTGCAAGCCTGCTCATGACCTTTTCTTGCAGAAAGCTAAATTTAAACATAATTGATTCCATGTAGGCACCATTGATCCATGTGACTAAGCACACCTTTATGTATTTGTATTTCTTTGTAGTTTGAGCATCACCCCTTCCGTTCACAAGCCCATTTGTGTTTCTGAACAGCTTTGGTCTTACTCCCAACTACATCATTTTTGTGGAGACACCAGTCAAAATTAACCTGTTCAAGTTCCTCTCATCATGGAGTCTGTGGGGCTCCAACTACATGGACTGCTTTGAGTCCAACGAAACCATGGGGGTGAGTCGGGTGGGTTGGTCAAGTTTCTGGTTCTGAAGGTATCTTTCATAAGGTACGTTTTTTTCCTTTTTTTTAATGCAATCAACATATTTTTACTTTTCTAGGTTTGGATCCATGTTGCTGACAAAAAAAGAAGAAAGTACCTCAATAATAAATACAGGACCTCTGCTTTCAACCTCTTTCACCATATCAACACCTATGAAGACCACGAATTTCTGATCGTGGATCTGTGCTGCTGGAAAGGGTAAGAAAGAACTATGCATTAAGTATTCCATCTCCAGTTGCTTCAGGAAATTAGGAGGCTTTTATAGAGATGCTGCCCTCAATCGCTAATGTCCAAAAAAGCAAGAGTCAAAAAATGTAATTGGAAAAGCAGCAGGGAGTATAGAAACATATAATCGGAAACAAAGTGAGCATCCAAACTATGGTGAATGATTGAAACCCAACCTGGTCCATGAAGCAGACTTAAAAATAAAGGAGTCTGTGGCCTGAGAAGTGAATTTAAACTTGACTTAACCCTGATGAGATCTCTCGGGGGTCTAGCACACCACTCACTCTGGGGTGGGAGAAAGAGGTGTGTGTTTTTCAGACCGGCCAAATCACTGAAAATACAGTAGCTCCTAAAGACACAAACACAGGGGTGACAGAGGAGAACAGAAAATATTTATGGCTGCTGTTGTTTAAATACATCCACAGCATGAGCCGTAGGAAATGACTCTAATATACCTGTGTTTTAGCAGTTTGGATTACGGAATAAAGAACATGTGATTTTAAAAATCACGAATCATCTTCTTAAATTATGTGTAATTGTGTTCATATTTGGTTTCCTGTTTCTGCAGATTTGAATTTGTTTATAATTACTTATATTTAGCCAATTTACGTGAGAACTGGGAAGAGGTGAAAAAAAATGCCAGCAAAGCCCCCCAACCTGAAGTTAGGAGATACGTACTCCCTCTGAATATTGACAAGGTAACCTCTTGCTACACAGATCTCAGGTAAAACCAGAGTGTTTCTTCTTTCTCTGGAATTGTTCTCTTGCTTCGTGTTTTTATATAGTCTCAAAATTTCTGAGCTGGAAGGAACTTTAAAAATAAACTAATTAACTTCTCTCATCGAACAAGGAAGCTAAATCTCAGAAAATGATGTAATTTAACAAAAGCCAACTGCAGCCTGGCCGAGATGAGAACCAGGCTTTGTGATTCTAAATCTGCTAATCTCTCAATTACAAAATCCTTTTAAAGATACACCCTCTCTCTGAGTAGTTCAGCCCCACTGGTCCCCAGGGTCTTTTGTCAATAATGTAAATATTTAATAAATAATTTGAATTTCAGGAGAAAAGAATCATCAAAAAGTATCCTTGTTGGGAAATCATCCCATTATTTTAGTTTTCTATAAATCTGAAAATATCCTAGGGGGCAAAAAGCATTAATAGCATTACTCAGTTGTAAGAGAGTCAAAGTCTCTCCAAAGGTAAAGGAAATTGCCAGCAATCTAGCAAGAGAAAAGACACACAAGGGCTGGGGACTTAGCTCAGTGATAGACCTCTTGCCTAGCAAGTGCGAGGCCCTGAGTTCAATCCCCAGCACAAAAAAGAAAACGAACCCCACAAATTTATTAATATGTGCATGTACATGTGAGCCCTGTAAATATGAAACTCGAAGAGCAGCCAGATGACGAGACTCACACAGTCCCGTGGGGGGAGGGGGGGGCTGTACACACTTGGAAAGGAGGAGGAGCGCTCTTTCCGGAAGACAGATGAGGGTGAAGAGGAGAGTAGCCTGAAACAAGTTCTGGGGTGTCCATCCGTGGTGTTTGAGTCTGGTCTTCCTCCGCGATAGGAACGGAAGCTGCCTTGGGGAAGGGATTTTCAGGAAGAAGATGGATTGTGCTGCTCCGCGGTGGGTCTGGCCTCGAGGGAGATCAGAGGACCCCGGGCGGGCCCTTCCTGGGCTCCAGTTGCTTAGTTTGAGCTTCAAAGTGGCACATTTTGGGGTTCTGCGATCCCTGCCCCAATACAGTCACCTCTTTATTTATCTCTTCTTTCCTGTATGTAGTGAGTGTCCTTTCGGCATAATAAGAGTACCATCTAGGATTTCCAGTGTGCTAGAAATGCCAGTCAAAACAAAAGAATACAATTTTCACATATAAATATATGTGAAATATTTATGTCTTTTCTCTTGTTAGCGCAGTTACCAAACCTTCACAGGACAAGGTCAAACTTACAGCTATCTAATCCTGTCTAATGCTATTAATGCACTTTATCCTCCAGTGGTATTTTCAGATTTACAGCAAACCAACACAACACGCTCTTTTAGGTCTTCATATTCCCTGGCTGCACCAAAGGGGCTGAGGCAGCCACATGGCACATGTAACATTGAACTAAAGGCTTAGACCAGGTGTAGTGGACAATAAAGTCAATTTAGAACCAGCTACTGCTGCTCTTAAGCGAGCCTGTGGGCACTATGGAGAGTGAGAAACCGGGGATGGGGGGGGGTTGAGGTCAGGCTTTACTCCTAGGCAGAAGAGTTTCTACAGAGGAAGGCGGAGTTTAAAAGGCAAGATCCACTGTGGAAATTCACATAGTCTTTGTGGAGCCCTGGAGAGATGGGTATCGGCCAGAGGGACTGGAAAAACAGCTCAGAAAGACGCTAAGGAGCTCTATGAGTCTTCGGGCCATACATAAATGATAAAGAGCCACTGAAGCATTTCAAGTGTGTGACATGATGTGGACTGTGTGCCACTCGGGGCACATCACGGAGGACAGGGTAGACAATGGAGAGGCTAGAAACCTTAGGACAGCATGAATGCAATGGGCACAAAAGACAGTGAGTACCTGAACAGACAGAAATGGCAACCGAGCAACACAAGAAAGGACAAAGCTGACAGGTACCGCAGAGCTGGTACCGCAGACTTCAGAATCACTCCCACATTTCCGCCCGAGCACTTAAGCAGACGATGGCTCAGTTCATTGACTTGGAATCACAGAAGCAGGAGGGGCTGGTTTGCAGGGAAAACAGTAAGATTTGTTTTTCACATGTTGAGTTAAAAGATGACATTACCAGTCATCTCAGATGTATTCAGTAAGTAGCTGGTACGCACGGATCTGGGGTTCAGAACAGAGTTCCTAGTGAACCAACAGTCAGGCTTTTTGTTCGTTTGGTTGGTTTTGCTTTTTTGAGACAAGGTCCCCCTATGCAGCTCAGGCTGGCCTCAGACTGTGACCTTCCTACCTCCCTCACCCACGGGAACCCCCACGCACCCCTGCTTTCCCTTTCCCCTGCGTGCAGCTGAGTGCCGGAAAAGACCAACGGAATGAGGCAGTTAAGTTTCCACATTTCGAAATGAGGAAAAAGGAGGATTTTTCTAAATGTATGATCATCGCTGTGCTTTAATGGAAAGGAAGGTTTCTGAACAGAAAAAAAGCTGATCATTATTGGCATCAAAATGATGATGAAAATATACAATAGCTGAGACTACTAGAAGGAGAGAAATCAAACAAACACAATAGGTTTGCTTATTTTTGAAATGAAGAATTTGATAGTCAGGAAATACCAAGAAAAAGATGGCCAAACACAGTAGCTTAGGAAACACCCGTGTGCTGAAAGTGCTAGAAAGAACAGGAACCAGGAAAAGAAACAAAGAATCAGCAGAGAGCCTCCTTACCATGAAGAGAAGTGACTGCCATGTAGAGAGGGGAGGAGAGGGGTCAGCCATGTCCAAGAGCTACAGGCAGGCGGGAAGAACAAACACTAGATTTGGTGATTTCCAAGGGAGTAGACTGTCTCCATCCATCCCATTCCATCCCTCCTCCCAATTTCCTATATAGTTGCAACTTTTACTAATATACTGATTATGCAAATATAAGAAAATACCAATATATATGTACAACTACAAAATTTTTATTTCTTATTCTCTTGTAAGTTTCCATATTCACTATCCACTTTCCATAGCCACAGCAAGGCTTTATGCATTGCATTTTTTTCATTAAATGACATATACTGAGTATTTTTCAATATATACTATTTTACACAGTATATATTGCTTTTTCCAAGTGCAAAGTACTCTCTTTGTGAGCATACCCCATTTATTCAACAAAGCCCTTGTTGCTAGTCAGTAGAACTGTTTCTCATCTTTGGCTAATTACAAATGCTGTTATAAGAAATAACTTTGCGCATATGTTTTTTCATATATGTGCGGATCTACCGGTAGGATAGATTCCCAGTGGTGAGATCTCTAAATCAAAGGATAAATGCATCTGTTTCAAGCTAAAAAAGGAAGTGAAAACAAAGATCTAGGTTTTTTGAGGAAAAACAAAGATAATGTCACAGATTTTGTATATTAAAACCAAATTTAATAGAAAAGGAAGATAAGATAGTAAAATAATTCAATTTAAGGTTGACACAAGTGGAAATGTTTGACATAAACATCGGCACTCACCATATGAACATCTATGGAAATGTAAACGCACACACAGTCCTTCCCAGCGTCACCACTAAAAGTCTTGAGAGCTCATTTCACAAAACCTACTGTACTTGCTCCCCACCTCCGTCCTTCCTATCCTGAAAATCTTCCGCTGCTTACTCCTAATTCATAGTTCCCTATCTGAAAATTCCCCTGTATCCTTATCTCTCACCGTTCTCTCTGGTTTCTTTTACCACAATCTGAGTTGTTCTCAAGGACACGGATCTCTTGACCGCAGTTTCCAGGTTGAGGTGGTTTCCGGTCTGCACAAGGATTCAGCCCTTGCACTGCCAGGCCTGCAGCTGATACAGAGGTCATTGCTCCCCGTTTGCCGCTTCCACCCCACTTTCCCTCCGTTCTCCCTTAAAGTCCCCCCATTTTAACATGACTTCAGCTAATCCAGCCATCCATCTATACAGCCCTCGTTGTTGTTGTCATCTACTCACCACCACTTCCTCCTCCTGCCTCAGTGTCACTCTCCTCCCAGTTCTACTCCTGTCCCTTCATTCTTGGTGATTTCAGTCCACACATCAACTTAAACTCAGTGGTCACTGCTTTGTGTAGTTCAGTGGCAGAGCCCATGCCCAGCACACAAGGTTCGATGCCTAGCACTACAAAGGAAAAACACCACCCTCAAAACACCCACGTTAACAATAATTAGCATCACCCTTTGTATGGATCCTCATTTCTTTTGCCTCTTTCCTACTTTAGCAAACTCCTTCATCAAAACCACAACCCTAGTTAAGCTCCACCGTCCACCCACCCTGTTTGTACCTCCGAGTCCAAACCTAAGTGTTACAAACACACAATCACATTGAGCATTCTAATTTTAAATGTATGACCACAAACCTTGCTGCCACATTTCCCAACTTCACTCACTGTCTTGCTTTGCTAGTTAAACATCCTCCGCCCACCTGTCCTCAAACTTTTAACAACTCCCACCTCCCTCCTCCACTCTCAGATGCAGACGATGACTGTGCTTCCTATTCCTCTTCAACAAACGAAGGAAACCAGAAAGACCCACAGACTCCTGCCACCACGGCTGCCACCCACCAGCACCTGCACTGAGATCCTGAATGATCCATCTTCCAATCAGAGCGCGTCCCTCCCATCCTCCCCTCCCACATGGTCCCTCTCCTGCCCCTTTCCACGGATCGGATCCTTCACGTCAGCCTCTTGCAAAATCCTCCTCCTGCTTTCTTTGGCTCCAAACAGCTGCCCCCACAGGCCCCGGCTGGTGGGAGGACACCAGAACACAGTCCTCGCCTCCACTATGGTCCATTTGTGTACTCGCTCGTTTGCAAGACTAGTGTTTTAAAGTAGCCTGCATTTAATTTCCCACTGTTCCTTAAATTCAAGTCCTTATAACCTCCTACCAACTCTGCGTCTCCACTGGAAAGCCAGTAGACAACTCCAGCTTACTAAAACCTGAATTTCTCTTCTTCCTCACCCAAAACCCTATATCACCTGTAGTAATCCTCAGCTTTATGGCAACAACTCCAAATTTTGGGGGGTGAAGGTGGCGCTGGGGATGGAATCCACAGCCTTGCAATACTGGGCAGTGCTCCGCCCCAGCTACAGCCCCGCCCAACACTGGCTGTTAGATGTCTGTCAGACGCTGTGGTGCTTTGCGACCTGTCCTCCTGTCTGTCGGGAAATCCTCTTCACACTCCCTCCCGCCCTTCACTGACTCCACCGCCACCAGCTTGGCCCAACGCGGTTCTGTAGGACCAGCTGGTTCCCGACTCTACTCTGCAGCCTCTCCTCCAAGGGTGGACTCGGCAGAGCAGCGATCTTCGTTCTGGTCCATAAAGTGACCCTTTGAAGGAGGATGGCGCTGCCCTCCTCTGCTCACAGCTCTCCAGTGGCTTCCCATCACCCAGGCCTCACTCCGACCCAGGAGTCCGCACAGCCTGGCCCTAGGGGCTCCCCTGTGCTCCGTTCAGTTTCTCTCAAATGTCACTTCTACAAAGAGGGCCACATCAGCCACCTGATAAAATCTCAATCTACCGACCCTTTAGTCTTCTGATCGCCTTTCCTCTACTCGATTTTTCTCCCCACATTCATGGTATATTACACACCTTATCTATTAAGTATATGCATTTCTGTGTGTGGGTGTCCGCGTGCATGTGTGTGTGTTTGTGTGGT
This sequence comes from Hystrix cristata, assembly GCA_004026905.1. Classification (NCBI taxonomy): domain Eukaryota; kingdom Metazoa; phylum Chordata; class Mammalia; order Rodentia; family Hystricidae; genus Hystrix; species Hystrix cristata. Next base: position 916 of record PVJO010027332.1, on the reverse strand, counting down.
ACGGGGGACTGAATCCAAGGCCTTCTCACTAAGCTATATTCCCAGCCCTTTTTAATTTTTATTTAGAGACAGCACTCGCTTAAGTGTCCAAGTTGCCCAGGCTGGGCTTGAACTTGCGATCCTCCCGCCTCGGCCTCCCAGAGTGCTGGGATTTCAGGTGTGCCCTACTAAGTATATTTATTATGAAACTTCCCTGAGTGGACTCTAAGCTTCTTTGCCAGCGACTTTGCCCTCTGAAATATCCCAAACGCCTGGAAGAGTCTCGAATTAAAAAGTTGTAATTATTTAATGAAAGTAGTAATAAATAGACACTGTAGTTTCTTAGAAAAAACTCACGGTGTTCACTATTTTCATAGAATAATCCTAAAAGTCGTGTGTGTGTCTGTGCACAGGCATGCCCATGCATGCACGTGTGGGAGAAGAGGTCTTTGAAAACATCTGGCCCTATGGTTTCTCTATATACTTTTTTTCTTTTTGACAACATGACTGCATCAGCTTTTTAAAATAAAACCAAAATACTTCCTAACCGTAAACGAGATAAACACCCCTTTACCCCTCAGGCAATCGAAACGTCTGTTGCTCTGCAGAAAGTATGTCTCTGTATTTTACCTACTAACTACCTATTTTGCAAAGGTCGTTCCTCCGAGCCCTCTCCTCCCTTTGAGGAGTCTCGCTTGCAGGGAGCAGGGGAGCGCCCAGGTGGCTTCCGCTGGGCCGGGCCTGACCAGCACCGTGCCCCGCACCCTCCTCCCCAGCGCTGAGCGAAGGCAGGAACCGCGAGCCGGCTGCTCAGGGCGGGCTCTGCCACGCTTGTCTCAGGCCCACACAGGCCGGAACCTGGTCACGCTCCCCCACACGACGGCCACGGCCGTGCTGCGCAGCGACGGGACCGTCTGGCTGGAGCCCGAGGTGCTGT
>PVJO010027331.1:0-19729 GCA_004026905.1 Hystrix cristata | reverse complement strand
GGAGCGGCGAGCGAGAGCTTTGGGAGAAAGCACCGTCTGTCTGTCCGTCCGTCACCTTGTTCTTCTCGCCTGGTCTCTCCTTTTGCTTTCCCCTGGGCTTCAACTCTTGCTTCAGTTCCCTGCTGGGTCCTAAGAACACGCTTCCCTCCTTCTTCTCTTCCCTAAATTGTTATATTCCAGTGTCTGGACAAAAAATCTCGGAGAGGCTCTTACTCTCCTTCTCTCTGCTCCGCCATCTTCCCGGAAGTCTCCTTTTCATCTTATAAAGCCTCCAATCCCGGCACGAGGGCCCCACCATGACCTAATCTAGCCCCATTCACCCCAAAGGCTCCAGCTCTAAATACTGCCACATGGGGAAGCAAGGACATCAACACGAATCTGGGGCTAGCAGAGAACACAACTCAGTTCATAGCTTTGCTCTAATCAAAGAAGTGGATGCAAGAGCACACTGGGGAAGATAAACTCAAATTCAATGAGAAATTTATATGTCTTAGATGCCTTCATAAAGAGTGAATATTTGGCTTTCAAGAGACTGATTTCTTAGATTTTATTTTTGACCCTGTTTTTCTGGCCTGTCCACTAGTAGGTGGTAACCTGAACTCAGGTGCTAACCCTTATCTCATCTTTTTCAGACCAAGTGCAGCCAGGGCGCAGGGCCCAGCCTGTTCCTGACCCCTTGAGCATCACTTTTCAGTACCTGGTGTTTCAGGTGCTGCACTGGGCCTAAGTGGCACTAGCACCAACCTGAGAGGCAGGTTTTGATAAGAAGAGCGTGATGGGGCTCTGGGAGCAGAGACCAAAGGTGGAAGGAAAGACAGTGGAGGAGGGGGAAGCAGAGGCCCTTCTCTCTTCCCCCTTCCCTTGAGGCTGGTTTGCTCTTCATCTTCTGATTTTTAACCCCACAAGAAGAGAAATAAGGGTCTGGTGGTACAGCCCAGTATCAAAGTACAATCTTAGCATGCACATGGCCCCAGGCTCAATCAGAGAGAGAGAGAATAAAAGAATAAAACCACCTAACAAAAAAAGGAGGATTTATTTCTACAATTTCCTAATAAAACTGTAAGAACGGCTTGATTCTAGTCAGCTGAAGCTTCTCCCTCAGTGCTGGTCAGGCTGATAAGAGAGCATTGTAGTGAGGAAGTCTAGGCGTGTGTCTGATCACTCCCTGGACAGTTCCAGGCAATGGAAGGGGAGGCATTACTACGAAGTTTTAAAACTCACACTACTTTGAAATGATCACGTAAGAATTGTCACAGGGGGACCCAGGGAAGACAGCAATTTCTCCTTGTTTTACACCGCAGGACTGAAAAGGGAGTTGAAGGAGATTAATTACCTTCCCTGCTAATCAATGCAAAGACATATTTTTCTGCTTCTCCATCTCATAATTTTTATTTCATCTAGTTTGGGCTTTTTTAGGGTTGCCAGATGTCCCAGTTTCAGTGGGACAATCCTGCGTTTTGAAGGTACGTCCCATCTGCTCTTGAAAATATTTCTGTTCACTGCTCTCTCGTCGACTGTAGGGTTTTTAGAGCTGCCAGCCAGAGTACGGCTGCTGGAGAGAAGATGATAAATTATTGTAACACTATAAAAAAATCACTCACATCCACCACTACCTCACCTCAGCAATGCTGCCAATTAATTCTGCAAGAATGTTTGTCATGAAAGGTGAATCTCTGAAGCTCCATATGGGAGTTTGAAGTTCTTTGCACGGTGGCTTTGAGAAGATGCAGCCCAGGCAGGAAGGAATGCGTGGAATGATTCCCGGACTGGCTTTTGGAACACCTGGTTCTGCCATTTTCCTGAAAAGTAACTTTGGGCCCATTAGTCAGGAAAAGAAGCTGTTTTCTGAGCACCTAATATCTACCTGACTTAATGTTCGACACTTCAGATGCAATAAATTACTGATTAATTTCTGCAGAACTTGGAGAGGATAGATTTTTATCTCCAATTTGTAGATCAGAAAATTGAGGCACCGATCCACCGAATCCAGAGCTCTTGTTGCGAAATGTCTCACTTTCCTCCTCTGATAAGCTGAGATAATAATCATCTTGTAAGATTTGAAACAGACACTGATGAACAGATTCTCTAACAGTCTCTACCAAGACTCCTGGAGCACCAGCGGGGAACTCATGCATCAAGGTCCTGTCTGTGGACCTTAGTGACGAGTCTCACTAAGCAAACATTCTCGCCTCAAACTGGTTGTCAAGGCCGGTGTTGGCAGAGATGGGCTACACGACCCTGGGGCCGTGGGGTCAAATTATCTTCATTTCTTATTTCTCATAATTGAATCATTGAAACTGCTGCTTCAATTCAGCTGTCATCTCAGTAGGGCCACAAGTTCTATTACTCACAATCTCTGTAATTTCTTGAGGGTGTGTTTATCACCATTATTTTATTTTCAATTTTTATTAGTATATATTTGCAATATATAATAAATACATTCAGTGTGGGGAATTGGTACATATACGTATTGCACCTTAATCCTTTTTACTCCCCCCGCTCGCCTCCCGTCTGCCCCCAGTTATGAATTATCTTGGCGGAACAAGGCACTGAGAGTGGTGGCCAGGCGGGGCAGACCCTGACGATGGTTGGTGACATCTGGGACAGGAAGCTGTTACACTGAGGGACAATTGAAAATGTGCTGGAATCCCGCAGGAAAGGCGCTGAATGGTTCCATCAACATACGTGGCCTGGTTTTCATCACATGAGGAGCTTGTTGTTTGTCTAAGCCCCCAGCCTTTTGTCGCGGAGCCTTAAGAGACAGGCCTCAGTGGAAGGGGCGTGGATGATCGCCAGGGTGGGCTTTGTCAGTGTGTCTAAGTAACAGATGTGCAAGTGGAGGGAGATCCTAAAATATGGCTGTCACCACTTCGGATGATTTCCTGGCAGTGGCATCACACGGCCTACTCATCTTGTTATTTTCCTGTTGCCCTTCATGAAGATATTTTCTCTCAGTAATGATGAAAGTCTTAGATTTCAATTCCTGGCCTGTTCACCCTTCCTGGCCTGTCTCTGCCTCCTTCTAGGGACTAGGAAGTTTCATCTTACAGACTATGGAAGCACACCAGGAGTGCACTTGGCCCCACAGTCTTTCCGAAGGTGTATATGCACATGCATATGTATGTTCCCTGGGTGGGATCTAATGCAGTAAGAGATCCCTTGTCTGGGGCCGCAGAGACAGCAGTCTGGCTGGGTAGTAGAACCATAGTCAATGTTCTATTGGTGAAGAGATGGTAACAACAGCAGATGACTTTAACTTCAAATTCCTCTCGGCTATAAAATGAGGTCACCCTATCTCTGTACTGACTTCACAGCCCCGTGTCTTCCCTACAGCTTATGCTCCAGGCACACAGATTTTCTTAGCTGTTCTGAATCATCCGCATCCTCCGGCCTGGTATGATGTCACACAGGGGTCTCTTTACTTCCGATCTCCCACATTTTCCCACTATACTGTATGATCACTACTCAGTTACCTGCCCCCTCTAGGTGCAGAATCCTGGGGAATCATGGTTGTGTTCATTTACCAACAGCATTTCCCAGTGAGAATAAATGAAGAAAGGAATTTATGAAGTCGGTCATGGGATTCAGCTTGTCCAAATTCCCACCCACTCCACTACCTGCTCCAGAGAGAAGAAAGAAATTGGCTCAGTGGTGGGGGAACTGACAGGGACGCAGAGGGTGGGGTGTGTGAGTGATCTGGTTGCCTGCCACACTGTAAGGGTCTCATGAGTAGCTTATGAAGCACACAGATTCTGAGGCACCGATCTCAGAGATGTGGATTCTCCTGCAATGGAACACCTGAAGCTGTGCTTCCCACATTGCTCTAGGTCATTATCCACGCTTGGCTGGGTCACAGTGGATGGATCCCTGACATCAGTGAACTGGAGAGCAACGGAGCCCTCCTCCTGAGAGCAGAAAAGCGTCCCCACAAGCCAAAGGGCTGAAGGACCCATCGCGTTTCCTGCACCGTTCCCCGAGTGGCTCTGTGCCAGAGACTGCTGCAAAGCAGCAGGTGCCTCCCTGCAGGTCTCTTGGAAACTCACCTCCAGGTCTGTGGGCCCAGGACTCCAACACCAGCGATTTAGAGGAGGCAATGGCGGGTAAGTAGGAGATTCTCATGCAGATTTCTCTGTATGAGAGGTGATGAGTCTCCAGGCACCTCGCATGCCTCACACTTTTAAAGCAGTATTAGAATGGCAGGGACTTCAGCGATTCCACTCTTTGCTTTCCTCTTTGATTATCGTTTGTAATTACAGAAGTAATGCATGTTTTTGTAGATGATTTTTAAAAAGGCATACAAACAAAAATAATTTTTAAAAGTCATCCGAAATCACACCACCCACAGCTAACCACCGTTAACATTTAATGCATATCCTTAAAAGGAGACTGTTTGGTAACCTGCTTTTTCTAATTTAACAATATAACAAGAACATATTCCAGGGAAGAAGCCGCCGCATTTAAATAGTTTTTAAAAGTTGCGTAGCATTATAGTATTTCATTTACAGATGGACCATGGTTTATTTAACCAATTCCATATTGTGGGACATTAAAATTCTCTTCTCTCTCTGCTTTTCCCCCGCTCCCTCTTTAAGTGTCTTTGATTTTTATGGCCAACTCTGCCATACGCATTCTTACATTTACCAGTCGTGCCTTTGTACCCTCATCCAATAATTACCTACAGTACAAATTCCTAGAAGTAGAATACCTGGGTCCAAGAGGGAGCGCTGGAGAAAGTCTCCATTCGCTCATACCACCATGAATGAGAGGGACCAGGGGGACCTCCCAGAAGAATTCTCTGAAATCTGAGAACTCGTTCTGCGCTAGTCTGGTAGAATTCATGCTAACTCAGCCAACCCGCCCTGTCCTCTAAGGAGGCAGAGAATCTCGGCTATGGAATACTTTCTAAGAGCTGCTATCAGTTCTGCCTTTTTCTGCCACAGCAGTCTGCCTCACAAACCAGCTCATCCTCCCCGGACTACCTCCGGGGCTTGGCAGGCTGGAACTGTATGGGAAGCGCCCCCAGAAGACTCTGAAGGGAGATGTGGGCAGGGTGATGGCGGGGACATTCAAGCAGTGGGTGAAGTCAGTGTGAGCTGTACCGGCTCCTCATCTCACCCTTGCAGAATGATGTTGACTGTCTTCTCTCCCACCACAGTGAATCCTCCAGATCTGGACAGTAGGAGAGCGGCAGGGACTTCATGCTTTGCTTCAGTGTAAGTTTTGAAGGTCCTAAAAACTTCGTAGACAAAGCATTAGACTCTGCAACAGGAGAAAAAGTAGAACTGGCTTGCCCTGGTCAGAGTTGAAATGCCACAGGCCATGAGGATAAGATGGTAGAAACTCACGGTGTAACTGAAAACACAGAAAACCTTAGGAGTGAACCAGCCCCGAAGCAAGAAATATAACAAATCATACCTTTGTTGGCAAAGACTGCCAGATGCAGAGATCCCAGTAAGATGCAGGGTCCAGAATTTAAAGCCAGTAGTTCAGGACCAAGAACAAATAACTAGACCCTGGAACAGTCTAGGGTAGCTTGGTGCTTAGAGTTTGCCTGAATCAGGCTACATGGACGTGGTGCTGAGATGGATCACACACTGTCCCCTACCCAAGGGGGGAAAACTGTCAGACCGTTTCCTCCAACTTTACTGTGCTACAGTCATCATAAAATGGCCAAACTGCAAAACTGGCTGTTAGCAGCCAGGGCGTTGGGGACAGGGGGAATGTTTCATAGGTAATCAAAAATTATCAAAGGAGACAAGTCTCTGCCTAGGGAGGGAATCCAATTTTAGGGATCAAGAGTAGTTGCATCGATTCCTGCAACTCAGCTCTAGCACACCGGCAGCAAGGGACAGACCCCAGAGAGTCAGAGATTTACCTGTGTAGCAAGAGGTGCCGTTCAGGCTTGCCAAGCATCTTAGCAAAATGTGCTGGGAATGAGACAGGGCTGGGCAAGGTAGCATCAGCCCAAACCCTTGTATGCCCTTGAGATGTCTTCCATGGGAATACATTTGTTTCACAATATTAAAAAAACTAATTAAAATTGTTTCTTCAATTGTTTTTAGAGAATTTTGCATGATATAACAATACAATGTGGAGGGAAACAATACAGAGTAAGAAATGATGTATATGGTATACTTTCAAATCTGCAGAAATGTTTTATATATACACATAGGAAATGTATTAGAAAAATTATTTTTATTACCAGTACTTCAACAGAATGGGGGAAATTTGGAACTTCGACCTAGTTTATCAGGTGATAACGAACCATTTTCTATCACCGGCAATAAGTCTTTCTTTAAGGAGGCAGGAAGCAGCCAACTCTGTAATACCCACCATGGGCCAGAACGGGGTGGACCCAGGCAGAAGAATTGGTGAGACCCTGGAAAAGAAAGCAGAGCCTTAGTACTGAGCAGGGCAAAGTCATGTCCTTCATCAAGTATCTATAAGAACTACTGTTCTCTCTTTAGCTTTTGTTCATGTCTTATTCTGCTCCCTCTGGTTGCTTCTAGAATATGTTCAGCTTGTTAAACAGTTTGTGCTCTTTTGTATCAGTCAATTAAGTAATTAATTACAATAGGGCCGACATGGCAAATTATGTCAGCAGGAATATACTGATTACACCTAGGTTAATTGACGAGTCAATGGCAGACAGCTCTTGTCCTGTGATGCCCATTCAGTCACTGCCGTGTGATCTGTCTCTGTAATCCTCTGACTTAAAAGCACCTTCAAGAGTTGCCAGAAAGAGATATTTAGACTGGGGCTGGGGGCAGTAGGAGGGAACAGAAAAGTTCCAGCGTGATGCAGAATGATTTGGGCTTTAACCCCACTCTGTCTCATTCCTGCCAAATTGCCAGCTGTGTGACCAGGGACAACCAGGGACAAGTCGAGGGCAACCTTTGAGCCTCCATTTTCTCATTTTAAAATTGGTCATACAATATATTCTCCAGGTAAATAAAATGAGTATAAAGTGAGAGTTAGAAGACCGAGCACCAAGATGACAGCTGTCATGTGCTGTCTCTGCCACCCTCATCCTGGGTCACTGCAGACGGAACAATTCCCATGAGGACGGCCGTCTGCCAAGGTAGCGCTTCCGGGTCCGGACCCTCCGAATTTGAGCCGTTCTTGCCTTCTCTCTCTGCCCCACCTGCACCTGGGCCTGGATTTCTCCCTGTGGAGCTTACTGTGAACTAGTTTCCCCTTTGTCGTCTGAAGCTTTAGCTTTACTAAGTGCTGCCTTTGTTCCTTTATTGTTCCCGAGAGGGTGCTAAGATGAAATTAACTGGTGCTAGGAAGTCCCATCACTTAATGAGAATATTGTTTTCACCTGACAATATTAAAAAGCACCAAAGCTACTGTTGCTCTTAAAATTCAAATTTCGTCAATGCTGAATTTCCAAGACCAACTAATCTGGGCTGAGTAACCATGTTTAGTGTTTAGTAATTAATCTTTTCTTGTAGCCTTCTGTTTTTTCTGTGAAAAATGAGTTTTCTGACCATCAAACTAGATCAGATGAGATATTTTTTCCTTCCTTTTCCTCGAGACTCTAATCTTCGCCTCGAAGCTCTAATTCTAGTTGATAAGCAATGGAAATTTTAATATCTCTTGTGAGCAACAGCTCTGTAAGTTGATTTTTAGTACAGCCATTTTCAAAGCAGCATTCTGCCTTTCTATTTCCCTGTAGATAGGCCTACCGGTCAAGTGTCTAAAGATAGTCTCCAAAAGTACAGGTTGTTTAAATAACAATGATATTGGCATCGAGAGTAGTAGCAGCATACATTTTACCATGACATGACATGGTCTTTAAAGAACAAGAGAGGCTGAGCATTGAAGAGATCACTAGCAATTACAAAGCCAAGAGTAGTTCTCTGTCACCTCCTTCTCGGCAATTTTATCCCTGTGTACAATTCCTTAGCGACCACTGTTAGGTGCACTCAGAGATGGAAAGCAATTCAAACCACTTGCAATATTTTAAGGCTCCAGGATGCTTAAAAACATAAAACTCAAAATAGGGCCACAGGAATGATGGTATTTTAAAACTATTTACAATTAATGACTTAATAGAATGAATACAATGTATTACAGTCGCATTGTTCACAAGTATCTGGGAGTAATAAAAATAACACCAGCTTACATTTTATTGAGGGCAAACTATATGCTACGCACTGCAAAAGCACCTCATATACTAGGTCATGTAATTTTTCCATCAACTTTACGTGGTGGTTCTCTTATTGAGCAGTATTCCAAGGACAAGAACACTGAGGCAGGAATGTTCAACAGCTTGCCTGAGGTGACAGGGAATAGAACACAGATCTGCAATTCTCCAATGTCTTCTCTCCACTCCTGTTTATATACTTCTGAAATTGTGTGCATTGCCTTCACTGGACTCAGGGACATAAGTCTAAATTTGAGACCATTTGATCGATTGTGAGACCTTGTCCTCAACAGGCTCTTGTCATTTGCGACGATCAGAACACATCGCTTTGCAATAATTCTACAAGGTACATGGTCCCTCAGTGGGGAATGTGCTGGTCACATACTCTCCTCTTAGCTGAGTCTCGTACAGACACACAGGTCAGGTCTTCCCCGTGTAGGACACTGAGTACTGCCCCAGGTTCTTTATAGTGCCCCACCACTTACTCAGTGGCCCCCGCTAACTCCAAATATCACTCCCAGACTAAGATTTGGAGTGGGACCAGAAGTCCAAGTAAGTCACATTTTCTACCTTGACTTTTTTGGTCAGCCTAACAAGAAATTGGGCTTTTCCTAAGCACCTCACAATCTATCTCAAGCTTTCACAATAAAGGGAGTGAGCAAAATGGAGGCTCCTTTAGCACCAGTCTTTGCACTTCGGACAAGAGAAAGAAGGAGCGAAAGAGAAAAAGCAATAGCCAGAGTGTGCACTTTCACTATCATTATCTCATTCCTTCCTCAAACCACCCTCACTGGCCTGTCCCCAAACAGTTCTTTTAAAATTGATGAACTCTGTGTTACTTAATCCAAGGGACACACTTCTGTTCTCATCTTACTGAACTTGCAAGCGCTTTTGGCACCGCTGACCATTTCTTTTTCCTAAAATAATCTTTTTCCTTGGTGTGTATTCCTAGGGCAGTTCAGGTTTTCCTGCCGCCTTCTGCCTTGCTCTCCTTTTTAGTCACACAGGCTGACATATCCATTGTATTAGTCAGTGCTTACTAGAGAAGCAGATACAAGGTATACAAATATATAAGAATTTACAAGATTGGCTTACACTAGTGTGGTGGACTGATATGGTCAACTTGAGCAGGAACACTCAGCTGGACTGAGTTGATGTGGTTCTGGGTGTAAACGATCCACCTGAGTATTGTTGCCAACAGAACATAAAGGAGCACGGGAACAGAAGATGGTGGCCGGCTATTTCCCAGGAGAAGCTCTGTTGTGGCTGGTTCTCCTGAAGGGAAAGTGACTGTTCTTCTCATGAGAGGAGCTTGGGGCCTTGCTGTCATCAGGATGGCTGCTGTTTGCTTCAGGGAGCTCTGGTCTTCATCTCCACTGTGAGTGTCATATCCTGGTTCCAGTATAGATTTCTTCAGCCTTTTAGTGCGGACACGGACATACGTGAGACAGTGCCGTGGGATCCCAGCCCTTGATTGGATCTTTCAGGTCTCCAGTGCACAGATGGCTTGTGTGTGTGAATGTTGCAATGTGTAAATGTCCTGTATTAAATCTGGTCTCTTGCAAACCATTGACTCTAGAAAGGTCACTAATACAAATGGCTGCTCACAAAATTGGGTATGGAAGAGTGCAGAGGGTCTGCCTGCTCACTGGACATCCAAAGGATCCAGTCAAATGCCTGCAGCTTCATATAGTATCCCACGGGAGTTTGTATCAGGAGGCCAAAGGGTCTGTGCTGGAAGCCAAGAGATGACGTCCAAGGTGAAAGCAAAGACTGGAGTTCCTCCAAAGAAAACAGGAGCAATCCTTCCTTCTTTGTTTCTCTTTTTACATCATTCTGGTGATAATCCTCCCTAGGGGGGTTCTTCCACATCTAGGACTATGCTGAGCCAATTCGTTTGGGTGTTACTTATTCAAATGGACTCAATCAATCAACTATCACATCTATTCTGCAAAGATCAATTTCTAACCACTCTTCTTCTTGCTCTCATATTTTCTTTGCTAAGATGATCTCTTTGCTGATCAAGAATTCAGTCACAATTATAATACGCAGGTCACTTTCAGATTCATGTTTCTAGGCCAGACATTCCCTTTGTCTCTAAATGCATGTATTAAAATAATTACTTATTAATCTCCTTTTATACATGTCTAAGACATTTGGAATTTATGTGTCCTTCTGAAATCAAACCTGTGATCTTCGCACCATGAACCTGGTCCTATTTTGGTGTTTCCTTTGTTAGTGAATGACCAGAATTTACTATATTCCTTCCTTTCCTCAAATGCTTGGCACATGATGGTTCTTCTTTCAAATTAATATGTTATATAAATATATGCAGGTGTCAATGTATGTGTGAACATATGTGTCTAAGTGTAAAATGATGGCTATGTAGAAATGGACCCCATTTAATCACTTGCTAAATTTCAGTCTTATTGACTATTTTTATTTACTTACTGAGGTAGATAAAAATCACTTATTGCCAAAAGACAAATATGAACTTGCTGTTAAATCCCACATGAGTAAAGCATTTATCTTTGCACACACTGCAGTTCTTTCTATCATAAGCATTATAACAGCAACCTACATTATAATCTGCCGTTGCAAACAACTGGTTGAATTTTCTATTTCTTGTCTCTTCACTTAAGAGGCAGAGGCTTACACTGAGGTTTTGCTGACAGAATCATAGAAATAAATTCATTTCTGCCACAGGTCCACTGTCACCCTGTTTCCTAATCTAAGCACAAGGATTAGAAGGGATTGTATGTACTGGTTTATTTCAGTTTAAGTACAAGCAGGTGAATAAGACTCCAAAGGCCTAATTTCTCACTTTCTTTCAGCTGTAACCCTTAAGCACAACATTATCCTTCCAAATATTTTCTAAATACCTAATTTCCCACTTATTTTACCATCTGTACATGACAACAGCTAAATAATTATCAGGCGGCAGTACAAAATCAAAACTCAGGGACCATTATTTAAAAATTATTAGGAATTTCATAGCATCAGCTAAGCATAAGATCCTTCCAAGAATGAGACCTTGTATCACTGCACTGGTCACCACATGTCAAGCAGATCCTGACTATAATGTTTACAGTTGTCTTTGAAGATCTTTTACTGAACTATCATGCTTCTAATTCTTTTGAGGTTTTCCTGCTTTTTCTTAAACTGTCACACCAATGTCTTATTCATTCACTGAACAGTCACTGAAGGAATGTCTTCCGTATGCTGAGACCTAAGCTAAATGCTGGAAATGCGGAAATAGATGTTGCACCTCACTGTAGAGGGTCCAGAGTCATTTTCCAGGAATATCAAGTCCCAACCTTTGAGTTAAGTCCCTCCAGGAGGTAGCAGTACTGTTGCCATATTTTTGCTTTTTGATGTTCAATAAGTATATGGTATGAAGTTCATATGCACTCATAATACAAAGCAAATCATATCAAACAAGATATCACTACCACTCATCAACCATAGTAGCACAAGTTAGAAGAAATCATAATTCCTGATATAGTCAAAAGCTTATATGTTCATTTAGATTTTGAGGTACAATTTAACAATATTTTTTAAAATTTCTGAAAGGTATCATTTATTTGTACTCCCTTTTTAATTTGTTGCATAGTTATATTAATGCAAATGCCAAAAAGATCTATACAGAATGATACGGAGATGGAAGAGAGAGAGAGGTGCTCATTAGGTTTTTTTAATTATAGAGGCAAAAATACTGGAAACAACCTAAATGACCATCCGAAGGAGAATAAATAAATTGTAATTTACACCGGCAGAGGAATATTGTGTAGCCAAAAGGAAGAGTGATAAAAATTTCATTGTGGGGTGCCCAAGGTAACATTATAATATAATAAGAGCAAATCACAGAAGGGTTTACAGAATATGATACCACTGTGCTTTTTAAAAACAGTATTCAAATATAACTGTACCTGTAAACACATCTGTTACTCTGTCTCCATCTGATGTAGCTATCAAAAACATCTGGAAGATAAAAGACAGCAAAAGGAATACTTCTGAGGAACAGAATCAGGGTGTTTGGGGCAGAAAGAAGGAGATTTTTACATCTTAGTTTCTTTCTGAAAAGTTTGCACATGTATTTTTACTTTTTGGACAATTAAACAGTACTCAAATGAAATAAAAACACCTCTGAGTCGCCAACTTTACTTTTCCTTTGCACTCTTTATTTCGGTTATTATTTTGGAAAAGACATGGAGAAAGTAATCCACTTCAGGAGTCCCCACAGCAGTGACACATACTACCTCTACCATCAAAAGGACTTGGCAGGTCCTCCCTCGTCTCTCAACCAAGATCAAGTTGTCACTGAAGTCGCAAGATCTTTATTAGCCCTACTACCTGACTTTCACGGCCTTTTAACTCTAGCCACGTGAGGGCAGAAGTAGTCTCGTTATCCCTGGGAAGAGAAACTCAGACTAGTCGCTGTAGTCTTAAAGAGGGCTCTTGGGCACTGAACATTCTTTACCCTTCCTCTAGGATTTATGCAAAATCATTCAGATGCAGAATATTATGGTAAGTCCTCACAAACCCCTATGAAAGAAAAGTAATTACCTCCTTGACATCCAGCCCACTCTCCTCTTCTTTAGGCTTTCCTCCTCCTGCCTTTTCCAAAGTCTATGAGCACCGGGGACTAGGCTATGCTGAAGAGCACACAGAGCCGCACCTCAGGGGCTTCCTGCACGGTGGGCTGCTCTCATTCCTGCAGCTCACTGCAGGCGTCTCCCCGCCAGGACCCAGACTGATGGATCAGCTCCTCCTGGGACCTCGCTATCTCCATGTGGGCTTATGGCAGAGGAAAAAGAAAACACGTCAAAGCCAATGCAGCTCTAGAATTTCCACTCTAGGGGACAGACTCCACACAATGGATGTAAACATTATGTGTTGCAAACATGTACAAAAAATAAAGAGATAAGGGAATGAAGAGATGGAGGGAGGGAAGGGAAAGAATATGAAAAGAGGAATTAAGATGTATTATTTACATGAAACAGTTCCCCACAAGGGATGTAAACATCATATACTATAAACATATAGTAGTTTGAAAAGAGGGAAAGAGAGATAGACATCCCTTTGCCCGGGTGTTTTGTTTCTCAAAGAAGCTGTCATGGCCATGGTTGAGTTCCAGAGGCACAGCTGTATCCTGCTCCTGCGTGAAGGGTGGTGAACCTGGAGACCACAGTGTGGAAAATGAAAGGAAGCCACGAGTAGCAGTGCTCATTGAGAGTCAAATCTGGATGGGGACTAAGAAGCCAGCAAAAGGGCTGGGGATTTAGCTAAGTGGTTAGAGTGCTTGCCTTGCAAGCATAAGGCCTTGAGTTTGATTCCCAGCAAAAAAAAAAAAAAAAAAAAAAAAAAAAAAAAAAAAAAAAAAAAAAAAAAAAAAAAAGCAAGCAAAAGAAAATAGATGAGATAGCAAACAGAGAGCCTAAACCAGACAGACAGTTTTTTTGAATTAGTATTACTTGACTGAAACCCCACACCCAGCTTTTGTAAAGATAATGGGAGAAATAAAAATACTCTAGAGAGAAGCAACATAATTCGGAGCAAAAATCAAGAGACCTAAAGTCAAAAAATGATATTTTTTAACTACATTTGTTTTATTCTCTAGAGTGGTACTGTCCAACAGGTATATAATCTGACTATGTATGTAATTAAATTTTTAGTACTCACATTAAAACAAATCATGAATAAATATGTATAATTAATTTCAATAGATTTTACTTGACTCAGTATGTTTAAAATACACTTTGTGATACTAGGGATTGAAATTAGGGTCTCCGATATGCTAGACAAGCACTCTACCACTGAGCTACATCCCCAGGCTATTATATATATTTAAAATACTATTTCAATAAGTGACCCATATAGAAATTAATGAAATATTGCATTTTTTTTATATAGTCTTGAAATCTGATGTGTACTTTATACTTATAACAGATCTCAATTCAGATGCTAAATTTTCCTCAGAAATAATTGATCTGTATTTAGACTTACAGCCAAAAAAGTAAGATTAACATAGCCAAATTACACTAAATGTGCTCAAAACTTTCCAGTAACCGAATCAAAAATCCATTTTAAAATTTCAATTAACTTAAGTGAAATTTAAAATTTAGCTTTTTACTCTAGTCATATTTTGAGTTCTCAATAGTCACATGTGGCTGGTGTCCACCATATTGGTCTAGCATATTGGAAAGTGCAGATTTACAATTTAGCCTTGAAGATATCAATTACCATTTTGGAAGTAAAGTTTGCTATGTGGGCCACAAAATGATTGAGTTAGTTTCTCTCTTACGTCATATGTACTTCTGCCACTTAGTAATTTTTACATGACACACATACACAGATGTACAGAGTGTCTCAGAATATTCTCTTCACACCCATGACCAATTTCTGGGCTAGTTTCTACATCAGTGAGTTTCAGACATTTTTGAGTGTGTCTCAAAATGATAGAATGCCAATCATAATAGAATAGACATTATACAACCTGTTTTAAAAATATTTGCAAAATTAACTTTGAAGTCATCTTTCTATAGCCTCCTCAAATGTGTTTTTGTTGTTGTATTTGTATGCTTAAGTTTTTGCCCATAAACTTTCGGAGATGTGTAAAGCGGCTGTACCAGGCTCAGCAAAGCCTGGAAACATAACACAAGCCACCACCAACTGCTTCCCTCTAACATTATTTATCCGTTCGAGGTGGTTCCGCTCCTCTCCACATGAGCTTGTTTTCTATTTCAGCTACCTGTCCAAATGTGTTAAATTTAACATCTGATTTTCGACAATACCTGAGAAGCCAAGACAGTGAGTTTAGAGTTGTGTGCGTTCTGCCTTCATTTTAAATAACAACCTAGATAGGAATCCTACTCTGTAAATGTCAAACATTTTTATGTAAATAATCTCATTTGAACACTCAACACTCACAGCCATGTAAATGAAAAAAAGAGTTTAAAATCACGTATCCAGCAAATAAAAGCACCTGGATTATAAAACTTGCTTTCTAAAACTTTGTCCAGTGTTCTTTCTAATGCTCCACCTTGGGTCTGTCATCTCGGGTTCCTGCTGGGATGTGACACCAATTTCATATAGTACGTAATCAGCCCTCAACTTAGGCACTTTTCCATGTGCTCAGAATGATTCATAGAGCAGCCTTGTGGACAATAGAGTAGTAGTCTGCTATTTCAGAAGTTAGACTTCCGGCAAGTCTTTCAAACTTTTCAGAATAAAGTTCTGAACTCAAAATCAAGAACAAATAAACCAAAACTGTTACAATTCTCGAAACTCATCACGGACTATAAAGCAGACGTCAGGCACTTCTCTTTCCAAGGGGGTTACTCAGGAGAGTTTGTGGTGCAAAAATAGGGGATAATTTTCGAACTCGGATGTCAAACAGGAAGCCACACTTCCCTCCCAATGGATCCTTTTCCCACAAGAAAAGGAAATGGGAAGGAAGAAGCACAGGAGGTTCAATCAGGGGGAAAAAATGGTCTTTTATTCCTTGGGAGACCAGGAGCAGGATGAGATGAGATGAGATTCTCTGGGAGCTGGGAGCACGCTCATGAATGGGTGGCCTCATTATTCTGCCCAAACTTCCAGTTCTCCTACAAATTCCGGATACAGTAAGTCAAAGGAGAAATAGCAACAATGTCACCTCATCGCTAAACTTCAGAGAACCCAGACTCAGAAAATTCATCTTAGCAGGACAGAGAGGTACAGCTCCCTCCAACCATTTCAGGGTAAAGACGCACACTAAATTTGCATTAGTGATAACTGCCTTGAAACAAGAAAGGGATGTTGTGGAAAAACTGATAACTGTAATAAGAATATTAGTTTTGATAACGGTATCAATGATGGAAATGACGACACCAGTGATTGTGAAATGTATGTTTGCTTTCTTCTTTCTTGGGCTTTCTTGCAGTTAGTGAACTAAGGCAGCCCTGTGACAAGGTCGGAGAAGGTCATCATGATGACTCTAGCCTAGACACTGAGGCTGCGTCTGGGTCTTACTCACTCATGGCTTCCTGGCTCTTTCCTGACAGGCCTTTCCCAGCCACTGGAGCAGGAAGATGCATGGACTTGAGATTCACCTGTGACCTCAGTGAAAGAGAGAAAAAAAGATTACTCAAGGTACTTTATTCTAGGCCAGAGACTCCTGCTTGGTTCACCCTAACTCTACAGAGGGAGATTTTGTGATTTGAGTCCCAAAGTTGTCCCTATAAAATATAATACTAATCTGAATCCCAGCTTGCACTGGAGTGTGTTTCTTCCTGGCCTTGTCCTCTGGGAGTGGCGCCCTGCAGAACATTCCTGGGAGATGGAGTCCTCGAGCCTCTGGTGAATCTCCAGCATAGCAAGGCGGTGTAGGCGCAAAGGACAGAAGGCGTACAGGGTGCAGGTGAAGTGGCATGAGGAGAAGCCTCCAGTACTCCGTTTCCAAGCCATCATCCTCAGATTTCTCTGTCTCTCCCTCCAGGAACCACCCAGGAAAGGGGCAGGGAGGCTGTGTGTTCTGGGCTCTGGGAAATGATCCTTACTTCCACCAAAGTAGTAGCTCTCTCTAATGACTTTATACATTGGTCATTTAAGTAAGACTCTATTTGAATGAAGGATTCTGTAGCAGAAAGCAAACCAGGAAAGATCTGGAAAATGCCACTGTAGTGCTTGCAGCTTCGGTGGCAAACTATGTTAATCAGGAATTTTATTTTCTACATTCTGACGCTGGGACATCTGGGGCCTTACTGAACCTGGATGCACTGGCAACACCCCCTTCCCCAAAGGTGAATCAATTCCAGAGATGGTAGGAAACTCAGCAGGGAACATTGTTTCTTAAATGCAAACCAATCCCACCAGTATGCTAACTACTTCTTTATAAGGCTGTCACATTCCAGGGTGCCTTTCACCTCCCCTACCCATCCCAAGGCCAGAAACTAGAGACAACCTCTACATCCCACTGCCTGCTGAGAATATTCCAACTGACCAGTCCTAAGCTTGAATCTCCTGCCTTGCCTTCCTCCAGTGAAAACTATGATGAACATCCCTCCCGCTGCCTTTTCACTGACCTCAGGCTTCCCCATGTGCCCTGCACTGGGCGCCGTGTCTCTTGTTCTCCTTTCTAGGGAACTGAGAATATAGACTTCTTAGCTTTGTGACAGTTACTTCACATCTGTGTGTCTTACTATGCTGGTTAAAATAAATCCTGAGTACCCTTAAAACACAAACACAGCTCCAGACCTGGTGAGCAATGTCCTATGTATAGTAAGCAAGGTGTGCTATTAGCAGGAATAACAATTTGTTTGGGGAATGAGAACAGCTTGCCCAAGAACCTTGAGCAGCTCTGCAGCTGCAGTCTTGCCGGGTAACTTCCCACAGCGGGGAGCGCGGCCAGGGTGGGGGGCTGTTTTGGAATCAGGGCAGGCTTCGCTCCTGACCAACGGGGCTCTGGCATGCAGGTCCGGCCTTTTGGAGAGATGGGGTTAGACAGACACGGCAGCCTGGTGCTGGCTGGTATCAGCTGATTCCCTTTCTCCGGTGTCTCGCCCATGTCTGAGAGGCTGTTATGCTCCTTTGGAAAATACTCAGGTGTTGTGATGGTAGGAACAGAGGGACTTAAAAGGGGTCGTTTCCATTGAAATTATATTAATGAGGATTGTTCAAGGCAAGGAGAGTAAAACATAGCCCAAGTGGTATCTGAAGACGAGGTAAATGACAAAGCACATAGCTTTCACGATTGCTCCTCCGCCATATTTTTATTTGCCATTAGAGTTGGAGGCTGTACTGGGGGCAGACTGGATGCTGTTCAATATTGCTGGTGCTACCTTATTTGGACCATAGTACTCTTTGATGCACAATATTTACTGTGGAGTTCAATTGAAAAAAATATAACTGATTATAATTCAAAACTGGAAAGAGAATGTGGTTACTTCTCACATTTGATGAATTATAACTAAAGCAAGGGCAGGGGTACAGGTGGGTCTTTGGCTAGCTAGACGCCATCACAGTTTTGTTCCAGGTTATCTCTGCCCTGAACTTGACTCCTAGAGAAGCCAAGGCTGTGGCTGGTAAGGAGGCTACCTCTGCTTTCCCAGGCTCGTGCTGCCCAGATTCACTATGGGAAGAAAGTGGGAGCCTCTCTGGAGCAATGAAAGCATGTGGAAGGTGCTCTGATTGCTGCAGCTCAAGCTGACATCCGATCTGGGTCACACTTTCTACAAGAAGAGGAGTCACATGAGTCCCAGAAGCCCTCGTCAAGAGCACAGTGCTGGAACAGAGTCAGGAACATCTACCTAAAGAAGTGCACAAGGGAACAGGGGCCATGTGGCCAGCTTGGGTCTCAAGTTTTTTGTGTCTGAGGTTGGCCAGGAGGCTCCTCCATGGACCACCCTAGTGGACAGTGGCTTCCTTTTTTAGATAGAGCAAGAGGTTCACATTATTAAAGGTTTTATTTTGGCATTGTTCTCTTACAGCTTTAGGAACCACAGGAGGTAGCTAGCCGGGTGTGCTGCCATCAGGGCCACCTCACCTCATAGTGTTTGTCCACCCAGTGCCCTCTCACTCTGTGCCCCTGAGCAGGCTTTGCTGCTCTTTGCCCTTTGAGGCTGAGCTCAGGAGTCTTTCCTTCAGGAAGCCTGCACCACACTTGCACACATCCCTGAGGCCAAGCCCCTGACCTGTGTTCCTATGGCCTTCTAGGATGGCCTCCAGCACATGTCACACAACACCAGAGATTTGTGGACTCAAACCTAGTGAGCTCCTTGAGCCAAGTGACTTATCTGGTCTCCTCTGAGTCTCTGACCCCAGGGACAGTGCCTACCACTGTTAGTATGACTTCAGCTGCCAGGAGGTAAAGCAGACCAGAAAACCTGACTACTAAAGGCTCCTGACCGTCCCAAGATTTTTGCCAGCTTATCATCAATAACAAAGGTTAGGGGTCAAAGCAAGCCTTCAGTCTATTTCTGTGCAAAATAGATGCAAGACTCATAAAACAAGAAGCAGAATGGCATCATAGTGCAGGGCACGCCCTACCTACAAAGACCTCAGTCCAAAATGCCAGCCTGGAGGTCTTTTCTTTTCTTCTTTTCCTGAGGATGTGTTAAGAGCGCTTGTCTCTAACCTGGCACCGACGTAGTTAAAGCTGCACCATTTGCTGTGTGAGGCTCTGATTCTGCTGACTTTATTTCAAGCCATCAGAAATATCTAATTTGCATTCACATTCACATCAGTGGCCCATATGTTAGCCCTGTTTAAAAGCTATAGGCGTGCATTCATTATGGAAGACTTGGCTCCCCTGCCTTATCTCTTCACTTTAAAATTATTGAGATACTGTCTCCACAAAGGGTTATATTTAGCGAAGGCACAGTGTATGTGTCTCTGCCTGTGTCTGTGTGTCTGAGAGGGATCTGATATTTGCATCTTCCTCCAAAATCTCGGATAACTTTCAAAATGAGGAGAGAAAGAGCGTCTCTTTCTCCACCCCATTGCATGTGACAAGGCCTGCCTCCTACTTCAGGCATCATTAAAATACCGTGTTTCAATATGTCGGGTGCCCAGGATTCTAGACCACACACTGAGCCC
>PVJO010027330.1:0-19793 GCA_004026905.1 Hystrix cristata | reverse complement strand
GTAACCCCATCAGTTTGACCTCTGATGAGGGCAACCTTGGCTGGGCCACATAATAAGAGGAGTGCTTATGGGAAGGAGGGATCACCTGGGGAGTCGGGCAAGCCAGAGAGAGGAGACTGGAGTCCCTTACGATCTCCAGTAATCCCTGCCAAGGGCATTGCCCCAGTGACCTAACAACCTTCCACTAGGCCCCACCTCTTAAAGATCCCATCACTTCTCGCACTGCCACACTAGGCCCCAAGTTTCCAATCTGTGAACCTTTGGAAGATACATATACCAACCATGACAGCCAGCAAGTCAAAAGCTTTTGACTCTCAATGACTGAACAGATGGTGTGCTGCCTACTGCTAAGAGAAGCAAAGGTGTGTTTGGATAAGAAGCTGCTCGATCTGCATTGAGCCTGACCTGTGGAGAACATGGGAGTGGCAATGCTGGTAGCAAATCTTTTTAATTTTTCCCCCAGTACTGGGGATTAAAACCGGGGAGTGCTGAGTTGCACCCTCAGCTTTATTTTTTATATATTTATTTCTTTTAGATAGGGTCTCCCTAAGTTGCCCAGGCTGACTTCAAACTTGCAACTCTGCCTCAGCCTTCTGAGCAGGCAGGATTACAGGTGTGCACCACTGCACCCAGCATGGTTCCAAATCATGAGAGACATCAGGGTCAAAGGTTCAGGAGACAGATCTAAAGAAAGAAACAGAGAGTAAAAGGAAGCTTTAGGATGCAGCCTTGAAGTGAAGAAAGAAAAACCAGGAACAGAGAAAGTCAGGGGAAAGTTCTGGGTCAAGCAGCATCCAGGAAACAAGAAGTTCAAGGCCAAGAGAGACAACCTGTGCCATGTTGCAAAGGGTCAAAGAGAGCTACAGGAAATTGACTGTATCGTGGGGGGTCACCAGTGGCATCTGAGTGAGCACTTGCAGTAAGCAGTAGTCTTCAACCTTGAGTATTCACTGCAATCTCTGGGGAGTTAAAAACTGTTCAGTGCCTGAGGCCCACTCCTGAAGGTTCTGGTCTAATTGCCTGATCCAAGACCTGAACATCAGGATTTTCAAAAGCTGATTAGGAGATACAGAGGAGCTAAGGCTGAGAATCAAAGCAAGACAATATTGAAAGGAGAAGCCTAATTATAAGAATTAGGGAGAGGGGGTTGGGGATATAGCTCAAGTGGAAGAGTGCTTGCCTAGCAAGTGCAAGGCTCTGATTTGATCCCAGCACACATTAAAAAAAAAAAAAAAGAATTAGGAAGAATATATTGGAAAGTGAAGATCATACATAGAAAAGTGACCCTCAAATATGACTGTCATA
This sequence comes from Hystrix cristata, assembly GCA_004026905.1. Lineage (NCBI taxonomy): Eukaryota > Metazoa > Chordata > Mammalia > Rodentia > Hystricidae > Hystrix > Hystrix cristata. The sequence continues at coordinate 18,488 of PVJO010027330.1, read as the reverse complement.
GACACTTAATAAAACTACTAAAAGTAATAAGTAAGTTCAGGAAAGTTACAGGATACAAGTTCAACATAAAAATTAATTCTATTTCTATATACTGTACTAGCAGTTAATGCATAAAGGCCAAAAATTAAAAATATAAAATCACCTCTATTCTCACAGAAAGTAAAATACATAGGTACAAATCTAACAAAACATATGAAGATTCTTATGCTAAAATCAATAAGATGCTAATGAAAAATAAGTAAGGCCTATACACCCATAGACTGGAAGGCTCAAGGTCATAAATACACCAGCTCTCCCCAAATTCACACAGAGATTTAAAGCATTTCATATCAAAACCCAAGAAAGTTTTTTTTTGTAGATATTAACAAAATTATTCTACAATTTATATGGATAGAACAAAACCAGAATCCTTGTAATGATTTTGAAAAAAAAAGAATAAAATGAAGAAAATGAGTGCATCCAATTTCAAGAATTACTAATGATCACTACCAATCAAGACTGTATATTACAGGTTAAAAGATAGACTTATAAATCAATGGAACTTTTTTTATACAATGAAGTACTACTGTGCCATAAAGAACAGTAAGCTCAAGATATTTCTAGGTAAATGGATGTATCTCAAGACCAGACTCTTAAGTGAGATAAATCAGACGCACAAGTTTAAATACCACATTTTTTCTCTGGTGTGAGACTAAAATGTATTATATTGGGAAAGGGAAGTAAGTGTTCAAATGGGAAAGGGAACAAGGGAAAGGGAGGGGGAAAGGAACAAAGGGACAAGAGAAATAAGAAATGGAAGGAAAAAATGGAAACAAACTTTTGTAAATAAGGGGGGGGTGAAGAGAGGGGAGGGGAATGGGAAAAAAAGAAGCAACAAGATATATCATGTACAGGTACAAATCTCCTATGATGAATGTTATCACTATGTACATCTAAAATGTACCAGTAAAATAAAATTTAAATAAATAAATAAATGGAACACAATAGAAAACCCAGAAATAGATCTAAACAAATGTCTCCACCTTATTTTCGGCAAAGGTGCAAAAAGCAAATCAATGAGCAAAAGACAGGCTTTTAAACAAGTAGTGCTGGAGGAAATAGATAAACCTAGGGGAAAAATGAGCCTCGATTTAAATCTCACACCTTATCTAAAAATTAACTCAAATCGGGCCATAAACTAAAATATAAAAGTGTTGTTTTTATTGAGAAAAAAGTCATAGGAGTAACTTCACAAAAGATAGTGAGATAGCACTGAAATTTAGTTGCTTCTTTAAGGCAACCATTAAATTGGCTAAAAATGACAGAATCAACATTTTTTAGACCTTGGGAGATCTAATTTTAAAATGGATAGCAACCTAAGAAATACTGATTAAACAGAAAGGTTTTGCTAAATTTTGGCATTGGAGGAAAATTGTGTTGGGTTTCTGAATGACCACTAAAATGACTGCACAGAGATTCCTGTGGCCAGCAATGATAATAAATACAGTCTTTGTCACAAATAATCTGAAAGAGCCACTAAACAAACAGATAATGGCAGGTCTCAAACGAACAGCAACAGTAAGCGATGGGGAAGAGAGTGGGTCTGATTTCCATACTAACCACGTGATAAGCCTCAAAATGCCCAATTTTCAACAAGAATCACAAAACATAAAAATAAGCAAGAAAATGTACACAACGTGTAGGAAAAAAAAAAGAAGAAATTGCCATCTTCAAGGAAGCCCAGACATTGTGCTTACTAGACAGACTTAGAATCAACTCTCTTAAATATGCTCAGAAGCCAAAGGGAACTATAGGCAAATAACTAAAAGAAACCAGGAGATAACTTGGGCACAAATAGATATATCAGTAAAGAGACAGGAATTTATAAAAAGAAACCAAATAAAAAGTGCAGTGCAGAAAAGAACATATCTGAAATGAAAAATTTACAGAGGACTTCATGAACAGATTTGAGCCTGAAGCATCTGTGATAAAGACCAGCACATACGTCTTAAGAATCCAAGAGAAGAGAGACACAAAGGGAATATTTGAAGAAATAATGGGCAAAAACTTTCCAAATTTGACAAAAGATGTGAATTCACACAAGCAAGGACTCAACAAGTTCCAAGTAAGATAAAATCTGAGATCCATACGTAGATGTATCAAACTATAGACAAACCATCAAAATATTATATATTATGTTTATGTGTTATAGAATAACATAATAACAAGATAATCAAACCATCAAAAGATAGAGACCTTTTTTTGGGGGGGGGTGGTACTGGGGATTGAAACCAGGAAACCAGGACCTCCACACTTAGCTACACTCCCCAGCCCTCCACTTTTTTTCTTTTGAGACAGGGTCTCCCTAAGTTGCTAAGTACCTAAACTGGGCTAGAACTTGTGACCCTCCTGCCCCAGCCTCCCAGAGGGCTGGCATTACAAGTATGCACCACCATACCCAGCTAAGAGAATCTTAAAAGCAAGATAGGAGTGATTCACTACATACAAGGAATGGTCAATAAGATTAACAACCAATTTCTCATCAGAAACCATGAAAACCAGACATCTGTGGTATGACATATTTAAAGTGCTGAAAGGAAAAAAAAAACCTATCAACTAAGAATTCTAGGTCAGGAAAAAACTATCTTTCAAACATGAAGGACAGATTTAAATCCCCAGCTAAGCAAAGTTTGGGGGAGTTCATTACTATAAGACCTGGGCTCCTGTAGGAAAAAAATAAAATGATAAATTACACTAGACAGTTACTTGAATCAATATGAAAAATTAAAGAACCCACATAAAATTAAAGAACATCATTTACAGGTAAATATAAAGTCAATATTATTATATTTGTGCTTTTAACTTCTCTTATTTCCTACATAATTTATAAAGACATGCATAAACAGTAATTATAATATGTTAGTGACATACTGTGTATAAAGATATAATCTGTGACAAAAGAAATGTAAAGAGAATGTATGTAGAGCTGTATACAAGCAGACTTTTTCTATACTACTGAAAATCAGTATCAATTCAAACTAGACTGCTGTAGACCTAGGAATAGTAGCTGTTACTCCTAGGGTAACTATTAAAAAGAAAAAAATTAAGAAAGAAACAGAAGCCTAGGCCTCATCTTCAGATCTATTAAATCTGAATTTCTGAAAATGATGCCTAGAACTCTATATTTTTAAAAGTTCAATACATCTTTTAGAAAACAGCTATCGTAATCACAAAACCCTGGGGATTCACCTGCATCATTGTTTTTCTATCACCAATAAACTTATTTTCTTCTATACGAAACCCTTTTTATGCGAAGATTGCAATATTTTTTTAAATTTTATTTTAGCAGTACATTTTAGATATACATAATGATAACATTCATCATAGGGAATTTGTACCTGTACGTGATATATCTTGCTGCTTCTTTTTTCCCATTCTCCTCCCCCCCTTCAACCACTCCTCCCCTCCTTATTTACAAAAGTTTTGTTTCCATTTTTTTCTCCTTCTATTGTCTTCTTTTTTCTTGTCCCTTCCTTCCTTTCACCCTCCCCCTCCCTTGTTCCCCTTCCCATTTGAACAATTTATTCCCTTTCCCAATATAACACATTTTAGTCCTTATTTACACTTTCAGTTTTTCACACCAGAGAAACAATGTGGTATTTAAACATGTGTGTCTGATTTATTTCACTTAAGTGTATGGTCTCAAGGTGTATCCAATTACCTAGAAATGTCTCAAGCTTATCCTTCTTTATGGCAGAGTAGTACTCCATTGTATAAAAAAACCACAAGAGATAGCACAGAACTTTCTGCTTCAAACCTCTAATTATCACTAATTCAATTATTAAATCAAGCAAAACACTTATCTGGTTACGGCCACAATTTTTTATTTAGAAATGACACAAAAACTGTGTGAAATACCTAGCTCTAATCTAGACCCTAAATCAAAGAGGAAATGAAGGCTATTGCTATGAAGGACATTAAATCAACCAAAAAATTTGGATATGAACAATAAGTCAGGTAAAAGAACACTCACGCTTCTTTAGCTGATCATTGTTCTACAAGTATATGACAATATCTCTATTCTTAGGAAATGCATATTGTAATAGCTAAGCCTAAAGAATCATAATGTAAACTGGGCATGGTGACATATGTCTGTAACACTCTGAGAGGCTGAGGCAGGAGGATCACAAGTTTGAGCCCATCCTGGGCAACTTAGTGACTTAGCAAGACCCTATCTCAAATTTTTAAAAAATTAAGAGGGCTGGCAACGTAGCTCAGTGCAAAGACCCTGGGTTCAATTCTCAGTATCACCAAAAGACAAAGTCAGAAATGTAACTCACTATCAAATAGTTCAAGAAAAAGAATGTGGTGGGGGGAGAAAGACACACAGAGAGAGAAAGAGACACAGAGACAGAGAGAGAGGGAGGGAGGAAGGGAAGAGAGTTGCAAGTGTATGCAAATGACGATAAAAGCAAATGGGATACAACACTTAAAAGGTGAATCTGTGTATAAATTTTGTACTATTTTTCTCAACTTTTTAAACTTAAAATTATTTCCATAAACAGAAATTTAAACAGCTTTTTAAATTACATGTTGATTGTTCATGATCCTTTACATCAGTCAAGCTCTTTGCACTGAATTAATTCCTGGGAAATGGGCATTCTAAAGAAACTAAACGGAACTACCAGTGCCTAGGTAGGATGCTTGCATAAACAGACAATGCGAGGTTACTAAGCAACTCCAGGCACTTCTCTCTGACTATTTAAAGACTAAGTCAGGTTTTCCTTTTTGAAATCTACTTAAATAGAATCCAACTATCTCATGCACTTCAATTCTTATTTTCAAATCTTCCAGAATCCTTCAGGAAGATTAGTTTACACACATTTCACACAAACCACCAATATTTACCAAGCAACTGCTGCATTTGGAACTCATGCTAAGTACTAGGACTTCCGGGCCCATCAACAGTCTAGGCTGTGCATGCCAATAGTAGGGCTGAGCTTGGACTGCCTACCTGCCCCACTGCAAAGTCAGACCAGGGAGATACAGGGATGGGCAGATAGGTGTAATCAGACACACACACATACTCACAGATACACACACATGTGCACGTGCTCGCACGTGCAGAGGAAACTTATGCAAAGTTTGAGAACCACACCATCCCGTTGCTCACTAGAGAATCCTGGGAGGACCTCAGCTGCTCAGATAGCAGCCTCAGTCCAGTACACAGAGCTCTATAGCTGGACCCAGCGATCCTACAGGAGGATCCAGCACAACAGCTAGGTTCTGGGATCTTTGTACTCATCAGTCTCACTGAACCCAGCTGACAGCCTATGAAATAGGCACTGCTCCAACGAGTGGGGAAACTAAGTCATGGTTAACCTAAAGAAGACTCAGAGAGAGATTCTCCAATAAATGATCATCATTTGGGAATAACAGAACAGGCTGGAGATTCAGCTCAAGTGGTAGAGCACTTGCCTTGCAAGCACAAGGTCCTGAGTTTGACCTCTGGCACCGAAAAGAAAAAAAAAAATTTGAGAATAACAGAACATTGCATAGTTTCTCTTATATGAGCACCCCAAAATATAAATAATTTGAAGAGCAAAATAAAAGGTAGGTGATGAAAAATGAGAGATAGAATTTGTGGAGATGAGAAGAGGATCTGAGGATGGGGAGTATGGGAGGCGGGGAGGGGACGGGGAAGTAAAACTGATGAAGACGTGATAATGTGTATATAACAGTTTCCCTAGATGAACGTAATCATTATGCACCGAAAATGCATATTAATAAAAAAGAAAATAAGAAAAACCAGAGCACTTCAATACTCATGCTCTAATAAACCATGCATATATTCAAAGAGGTTGAGGCAAGGGAAAGTTTTTAGAGCCAAAAAGGGAGATATTTACATTAGCTGCCTAACTGCAAAGCTCAGTGGTTTTGGAGACCCAAAGGCTTCATTTCACTGGTGGGAGTGCGCTTGTTGGGCAAGTGCTCTGTCCAGAGAATCCTCTCTGAATTGTTGCAGTCTTAATGAATGTTGGCAAAGGAAATGGATAAAAGGAATACAAATAGGAAGAGAAGAAGTCAAATTATCCTTGTTTGCATATGGTATGATCCAATACTTAGAAAACTCTAATGATTCCACCAAGACTTAGAGAGCTGAAAAACAAATTCAGCAAAGAAGCAGAATATAAAATCAATATGACAGATCAATAGCTTTTCTAGACAAAATAATGGACTAGCTGAGAAAAAAATCAGGAAATTAATTCCATTTGCAATAGCTTCAAAAAAATATGTAGGGATCAATGTAACAGAGGAGGTAAAAAACAAAAATTTCAGAACACTGGAAAAAGATATTGAAGAAGACAGTAGAAAATAGAAAGACTTCCCATGTTCATAGATTGACAAAATTAATATTGTCAAAATGGCCATATCACCAAAAGTGACTTACAGATTCAATGTATTGCCCATAAAATCCCAATGACATTCTTCACAAAATACCAACTACAAAAAAAATTCTAAAGTTCATATGGAAACACAAAAGATCCAGAGTAGCCAAACAGTACTAAGCAAAAACAGCAAGGCTACAGGCATCACAATACCAGATTTCAGAGCACCTCCAACCCAAGCGTTCTAGGAAACATTGGACATTTTGAAACGATGGAATAAATATCAACCATCTCGATAAGCAACAGGTTCAACTTGGCAGAGATGTGTATTCTTATTGATGAAAATGACCATAAAATTGGGGCTGATACCAAGAAGAACTATCACCTAAATGAAAACATTGAGAAAGGATTATTAGATTGAGCTTTTAGTGTCTTTTTATGTAACACTGGGAATAAGCTCCCGCTATAGCAGGTAAAAACACTTTCTGTAGTCATCCACTAAATAATCCAGGCAAGCGTGAAGAAAATAAGGCCATGGGTGTGAAAAGAGCAGCACAGAGGCATTTAAAAGCTGAATTCGGAATTTCCTTAGAAGAGGTTTCACCAGAAGAAATTGATTATATAACACAAATTCAGTACAAGGCACAATCTGACAGTATCTGGGGTGAAAATGAAATCTATTACCTTTTGTTTTTGAGGATGAGTGTAACGTCGAATTTTGATACCAATGAGATTAAAAGCTATTGTTATGTGTCAGGCGAAAAAGTAAAAAAACTTATGAGAAAAGCAGCCACTGGTGATGTTAAGATAACTCCATAGTTTAAAATTACTGTAGAGACTTTTCTCTTTAAATGGTGGTCATTTGAGTCCGTTTGGTGACCATAAGAGAATACATAGAACGTGAAAGTGTAGATAAATAATAGTTTCCTTACCTACGTAGTGCATTGAAATTTTTTCGTTTTGTTGAGATCTCTCTTAGAGAACTTTGTCATGATACATGGATACTTTACAGGCAGAATTCATGTGGAAAAACAACTGACTTAAAATTTTGCATTATATGCCCCACATATGTGCGCTGCTATTTCTTTATAAGATTGTTGTAAAATGAAAAAGCAAATAAAACTTAATTTAACTTGTCCAAACACCCAGTTCTGGCAAATTTGAAGAAATAAGTAGAACTCTTAACCTTTTTCAGAGTAATTTACTATTTGCCAGGTGCTTTGCATATCATTAAATTTGTATCATAGTCCAGAAAAATGTGAAAAGAAAATTATTTAGCTACTTCAAAACAGTCCTAATAATTAATCTGGCAGAGCAGGTTCAAGGAAAATTAAATAGTTTAAGAGTCATCTCTTAGTAATCATACAGGATTGACTCAGGATTCCTTTCATACCAAAATCTGCAGATGCTCAAGTTCCTTATATACAGTGAAATGGTGTATTATTTGCATATAACCTATGCACATCTTCCTCTATGCTTTAAATCCTCTGTAGGTTACTTATGTACATGCTATGGAATTGTTATACTGTATTGTTTAGAAAGTCATGACAAGAAGCCTGTCAGTACAGATGCTTTGCTTTTTTCAAATTATTTTCAATCCACAGTCAGTTGGATGTTTTGTAACCTGGAGATAAGAAGTCAACTGTTAATTCTAATCTCTGTATTCTAAGTTGATTTCATGGTTTCATCATTCTGAAAGCTATCATTTTGATACTCAGAGTCAACTCTTTTGGTAATGATATTGATTAAATTGGACCTTTTAAATAGAATTTTCCAGTTAGCAAAATCTGTTTTCAGAATTACAGTGAACAGAGAGGCTACACATAAAATGGGAATTAGGTCCCACTTTATAAGAGTTAGCCTTTGGCAGTATCAGCATTTGCATTTGGTGTGTATCATTCTTTGTTGTGGGTTGCATTATAGGATGATTAGCAGCATCATTTAGCACCCTTCTGCCATGACAACCAGAATTATATCAGATAGCTACACATGTCCGCTAGGGGGCAGAGTCACCACTAGTTTAGAACTACTAGAAATTATCAAGACTTACATTTGGAGGTAACGAAAGACTAACGTTCATATTGAATAAATTTGGGTTACGGTGTATGTGTAAAATTTAAAATTGTACTTTGATTAATGTACTTTTTAAAACTTCCCATAGATTTCTCAAATCTGAAATCTTAAGGTAGTTTTATTATCCTTAAATGCTTCATAATAATTAAAAACGAAAAATATTTCTTACAAAGCTAAACGCTCTATAAATTCACTTCTTGTTAACCATGGACAGTTAATTTGTCATTCCAGAGAAGGCTATGTAGCAAGTATTTATTTTATTGGAAAATAACATTACAAAAACATTACCAGATTAAAAAAAATATATACCAGATTTCAAATTGTGCTACAAAGCTATAGTAACAAAAACAGCATGGTACTGACACAAAAATAGACACACAGACCAATGGAACAGAATAGAGAGCACAGAAACAAGCCCGCACAATTACAACCATCTGATTCTGGACAAAGGATCCAAAAATATAGCTTGGAGAAAAGATTCTCTTTAACAAATGCTGCTGAGAAAAACTCCAGAAATTGAAACTAGATCCCCATCTCCCACCTCATTCAAAAATCAATTTGAAATGGATCAAAGATCTAGGTATAAAACCTGAAATTTCAAAACTGCTAAATGAAAATACAGGGGAAATACTTGAAGCCATAGGTATAGGCAAAGACTTCCTGAATAGGACCCAAACAGCACAGGAAACAACAGCAAGAATCAACAAATCAGACTAATTCAAACTAAAAAGTTTCTGCACATAAAGAACACCTAACAGAGTAAAAAGATAGCCTGCAGAATGGTAGAAAAATTTTGCCAGCTACTCTTCTGGCAGAGGATTTATATCTAGCATGTATAAAGAACTCAAAGAATTTAACACCAAAAAATCAACTAGCCCAATCCATAAACGGGCAAATGAACTGAATGAATAGTTCTCAAAGAAAAAGTACAAATGGCACGTAAGTGTATGAAAAATACTCAACATCTTAAACCATCAGGGAAATACAAATCAAGCTACACTGTTACTCTACCTCACTTCAGACAGAATGGCTATCAAGAATATAAAAAACAATAAATGCTGGTAGAATGTGAGGGGAACGGAACCTTTGAAAACTGCTTTTGGGATTATAAATTATACAGCCATTGTGGAAATCAGTATGGAAACTAAAAATAAAGCTACCATTTAATCCATCTATACCATTCCTTGATACATACCCAAAGGAACTAAAATCAGCATACTCGAGGGATGGCTGCATGCTTATTTTATTGCATCACAATTCACAATAGCTAAGTTACGGAGCCAGGCTGGTTGCCTATAAATAGATGAATGGATTAAAAAAAATGTGGTATATATACACAATGAAAAATTATTCAGTCATAAAGAATAACAAAATTTTGTCATTTGTATGAAAATGAATGGATCTGGAGATAATCCTGCTGAGTGAGATAAATCAAATTCAGAAAGACAAACATCGAATATTCTCTCTAATGTGTAGAATCTAAAGGAGCTAGCAAGAAAGTAGAAAGGAGACTATTTAACAACAGGAAGGGAGTAAGAGAGAGGGGGCTGTAAGAGAAGGTAACAGATGGAATAGACATGATCAAAACATGTGCATTAAAACAAAAATGTGACACTGGGGGAGGGGAAGGCAAGGGGGCATACAGGGATGAAAATGATCAAAGTATATTATGTGTATGTACAAATCTGCCAAAATGAAACCCATTAATCCGCATAGCAAATATATATATGCATTTTTAAAAGATGTGAAAAAAGGAATGTTAAAGATAAACGTTGTTACAGAAACCTGTGTGTATGCGGGAAGCATGCAAAGCATGGGGTGTGCAAATAGAACAAGAAGAAATCTCTGAAAGTCTTTCAGAAAGTACTTATCTCAGACAGGCAGACATAACCCTCACATCTCCACACTTTCATCGTTTCCCAGCTCCAATACTGTCCAGTTCCAACAAGAACAATTTTACTTTATTACCATCAACTTTCACAGTTACAAAGTTAATGGGTGGGCGGATTTCAACTTCTATCTCAGCTCAGTGGTCATGGCTTGGTTTTGTTTCATTTTTTATTTTGAGTCGCCTAAATGTTTCCACAAGAAATATGTAAGTATAAAACTCCAAAGTTAAGCAAATCTTTCTCTCCTCCCAAGAAAAGTGAGGACCTTAGAACACAAACTCAGAACAGGATGCTCCAAGATCGTATTTTATTATTATCCAAAATTCTAATTCTCTCTTGTTTTTATTTTACTCTTTTAAGTTAGGCATTATTCATTCAGCTTATTCTGTCAGGCTCTGTTTCTGGATTTCATTTTGTCCACTGGCTTCTGTGTTGATTCTTACACCAGTACCACAATGATTTAAATATTTAAAACCAGGTTCTCTGAGTTCTCCAACTTGGTTCTTTATTTCAAAATTGTTTGGGCTCTTGTGGGTCCTTTGTATTTTCATATAAAGTTTTAAACTGATGTGTCAGTTTTTTCCAAAAAGCTAGATGACATTTCTACTGGGATTGTATTGAATCTATGAACTAATTGAGAAGTATGGACATTGCAATTATACAGCATCTTCCAACGCCTGATCATAATATGTTTCTGTCGTCTCTAATTTTGTCATCTTTAACTTGTCCCAGTCATGTTTTATTTTTTTCAACTGTACCAGTTTTGCTTTTTTCTTTTTTTTTTTTTTGTACTAGGAATTGAACCCAGGGCCTTCACACTGAGCTACATTCCCAGCCCCTCTTTGTTTGTTTACAGGAATAATGATAACATTCTTTGTGAGTAGTTGGTATATGTACATGACACATTTTAATTCTTTTTATGTCTCCTTCCCTCCCCTATCCAATCCCTCCATCTCTTGGTCTCTTTCCCTTTTGTAAAAGATCTGTCTCCCTGTTTCTTATTATTTATTTTTTATTTTGCTCTTTAATTTACTTATACTTTGCGTTTCTCATATAAGAGAAACCATGTGATGTTTCAACTTGCATGTCTGGTTTGTTTCATTTAACCTTATTGCTTCAAGGTACATCCATTTTCCTAGAAATGTCTCATATGTATCCTTTTGTATAACAGAGTAGTACTCCACTGTGCATAATTACTTCATTTTCTTTATCCCTTCAACTGTTGATGGGCACATAGGCCACTTCCAAGAATTAGCTATTATGAATCATGCTGTTATAAACACAGATGTTGCTGTATTACTGTCTTCTGGATTCATTATCTTCTTTTTTTTTTTTTGGATTCATTATCTTCTGCAGCCAAAATTACTATACTGACACAGCTCCTCCACCAAAAAAGACAAGACACCTACAGACCAATATTTTTAAAGATTTTTATGTCTACATACACAAAAAAAACCACTTAGAAATTAAAATTTTAAATAGCGTAAAAATATAAAATACTCAGCAAACTATGTGAGGCGGGCTACTCTCTTGGATAATATATAGTAGGGAAATAGCTGGGTTGAGTGGAATTTCTAGTTTTAGTTTTTTGAGGAACCTCCATAAGGATTTCCATAGTGGTTTTCCCAGTTTACACTTCCACCAGCAATGTAGAATGGTTCTTCCCTCCCGCCCCCCGACAGCTGCACCAGCATTTGTTATTATTATCGGGGGGGGGGGGTTGCTGCACTGAGGATCGAACTCAGGGCCTTGCACTTGCTGGCAAGCACTTTAACACTGAGCTAAATCCCTAATGCTTGTTTGTTATTATTTGACTCCTTGATAATAGTCATTCTTTCTGAAGTAAGATTGAATCTCAGTGTTGTTTTAATTTGCATTTCTCTAGTGGCCAGCGAGGTTGAACGTCTTTTCATGTATTTATTGGCCATTTGTACTTCTTCAGACAGTTTTCATCAATTTCAATTGCCCATTTTTTGATTCAGTCTTTTATTTTGGGGATCTAATTTTTTATAATTCTTTATATAGTCCAGATATTAGTCCTCTGTCTGAGGTGTAGCTGGCAAAACACTTTTCCTATTCTGTAGGTTGTCTCTTCACTGTGTTGTTTGTTTCCTTTGCTAGGGCAGAAGTTTTTTAATTTGATGTAATCCCACTTGTTGATTCTCGATGCTCTTTCTTATACAATTGGGGTTCTGTCAGAAAGTCCTTGTCTATCTATCCCTATGACTTCAAGAGTTTTACCTATTTCATTGTCCAGCAGGTTAAAGTGTTTCTATTTTAATATTTAGCTCCTTGAACCATTTAGATTTTAGTTTTGTACATGCAAGGTGAGAGATGTGAATCTAGCTTCAATCTTCTGCATGTGTTTAGCCAGTTTTCCAGTGATATTTATTAAAGAGGTTTCTTTCCTCCTGTGTAATTTTCCCCAGCCCTTTCAAAAAAATTTTTTTGAGACAAGATCTCACCAAGTCGCCCAGACTGGGCGTGAACTTTTGATCTTCCTGCTCGGCCTCCCCAAGTGCTGGAGTTACAGGTGCTGCCACTACACCCAGCACACGTAGTCGCCGAGTTATGTTTTTATGCTATTTTAAATTTTAATTTCTAATTACTGCTTTTTTCATGTACATAGATATAAAAATCTTTTATAATATTGGTCTGTAGTTTTCTTGTTTTTTGGGAGGTGCTGTATTGGCATATTAATTTTGGCTGGAGAAAATAATGAATCCAGAAATATTCCTTTATCTTCCTTTGTTTAGAGAAACTGGTAAACAATTGGTATTGGTTGCTAGCAAAGAGAAATTCACTTAATTTTTATAGATTGACTTTGTGTCTCATTTAGTAGTTCTAAGCCTGTTTATACCTTTTTTAGATTTTCTACATTGATGATGAGGTCACCCAGGAATAAATGAAGTTTTATCTTTTGATTTCCGACATACATGCTTTCTTTTTCTTGTCATCTTCCACCTAGCACAGACTAACATTTACTTTGCAATGTTGTATAGAACAGACATGACTAACTTATTCCTAATTTTAAGAGAAAAACATTCAATCTTCTACCATTTAGAATAATGTCAACTGTAGGTTTTTAGTAGATGTGCTTTATCTAATTGAGGAAGTTTCCTTTTATACTTGCTGGCAGTTTTTATGGTGAGTAGACATTGATTTTTGTCAAATTCTTTCTTTAAATATATTGAAATGATCATATGATATTTTTTAAGTCTAAATTTGGTGAGTTACATTGATTGATTTTCAAATGTTAAATCTATCTTGAATTCCTGTACTAAGTGCTACTTGGACAAGATGTATTATCCTTTTTATAAATTGCTAGATTTGCTTTGCTCAAATTTAGTCAGATTTTTACATCTATGTACATGAAAAATATTGGTCCCCAGTTTTCTGTTCTTTTTTTCTTCTTTTGGATGTGTTGTCATATAATTTTGCCTTAAGAAAAATGAATTAAGAATTATCCTTCCTCTAAAAAAAAACAATTATTCCCTCCTCTTTCTTTATCTGGAGAAATTGGTATTGCTATTTTTCTTAAATTCTGGTATATTTCATCAGTGAAGTCACTTAGATGTCGAATTTTCTGTTCCCTGTTAGAATATTTTTACTTAAAATTCAATTTCTTTAGTAGGTTTAGGGTTACATGACACTAACCCTTAAGGGACACTAAGGCACAAATTGAAAAAAAGTTTATTTGGGCTGGTCAGAGTTCCAGCTCAGGAAATCTCAGGTTCAAACAGACTTGACTACGTGCCCCAGCGTCCTACAGAGTTCAAACTAGTTTTAAGGACAAAAACCACAAGTAGGAAGGGATGACATTAGTTTTCTGTCACTACTTTAGATTAGTGCAAGCAGGCAGCAAGAAAGGGATTGGCTAACTTAAACAAAACAGGTAAAATAGTTCTCAGAGAGGGAGTAGGAAGAAAGGCCAAGGACAAAGGAATTCCTGCAAAAGGAAGGGAGGGAGGGGCAAGATGACTCCAGCAGCTAACGCTCTGCTATAATGAAAACCGCAGCTCTCAGCACACCAACTGCAGTGTGCAGGGAGTTGGGTCTGGTGGTGTTTCAGTGCATGCTGGGAAAGGGACGCACATCTTCACCAAGTCAGGAGTTTCGCAGTTAGATGCGAATGCAGCCTGGTCTCTTCTGTCCTCTCAACCTAATATTGGGTAAAGGGGGGAGGCTTAATCTGCTTTGCCCTTTGATTTTAATTTCTTCCCTGCAGTGTGTAAGTTTTCTTTATGCTATTTTCTTTTCTATTTGGGATTCATTGGGTTTCTATGGTTTGCATTTCATCAAATGTAGAAAAAAATCTATAAACATTATTTCTTCATGTTTAGTCCCACCCCTCTCTCTTCTCCTTCTCATACTTTGTCACACATATTAGAGACTGCTTTGATATCATCCCACCCTTTATCAAGACTTAGTTTTCAGTCCTTTTTTCTCTCTTTACCTCATTTTCAATACACTGCTGTTTTTAGGCTTACTAGTCTTCTCCTCTTCAGTGCTTAACCTGCTGTTAATCCAACAAAGTATGTATTGCATTTCTAATAATACCACTTTTATCTCTAGAAGTTACATTTGTGTCTTAATAGCTTTGATTTATTTCCTCATCAAACTCATGTTTTCCTCTACATTAATACTCTTACTTTGCCTTTTCTGGGTTTATTTCTCTTTGATGATTTTTCTCCTGTTTTTGGATCTTTTTCTCCTCTTTGCATGGTTTGTGATCTTTTTCAATTGGATGCTAGACACTGTGACTTTTATATTGTGAACTGAATTTAACTATATTCCTTTACAGCAACTTGACACACAGGTTACTTAGAACAATAATCCTTTCACAGGTTGCTTTTAAGCTTGTGAGGGGAGGACCAGAGCAGCGTTAGTCCAAGGGCTAACATAGCTCCACAAGTAAGATGTGACTCTTCTGAGAACTTGACCCTACTTTCTATGTACAACCAGGTCTGGGCCCTGCGTGTGAGAACAGACTTGCCCCAATGTGATCTCTGAGGACTGCTCAGCCTTCTGCTCTAAAGCCTGTGAAGCTTCCTCCCCTCGTCTTCCATGCAAGCACAACCAGTATTCAAAGATAGGAAGTGAGGCCTACTTAGACCTTCAGAGTTTGTGCTGTGTAGGTTCCTCCTCTGCAGGTTTCTTCCCCACAAATTCTGCTGCTTTGGTAGCCATAAATACTGATCCTTTTCCTTTCTGCTAAGCAGAATAACTAGTATCAGCTTTCAGGGAGTCAGACAGGATGCTCATAGGACCTATCTCACTTCCTTCTTTCGGGTATTACTCTCCTGTACTGCCTAAGTCCCATGCCTGAAAGAGCTGTTTGATACTTTCTGTCTGACTTTCCCGTTGTTTATGGTGGGCAGATTCAAGGGCAGCTCCACGGTCTCCCATGCTGATGATCAGTCACACCCTGGTGTGATCCTGCCCCTTTGAGTGTGATAGGACCTAGAACTTCTTTCAGATCAGCAGAGTTTGGCAAGGGAGATGGGCTCCATGTGATCATGTTATCTAAGACTGTAACCCCCATCTTAGGAGGAGACATCTCTCCCTGAATGACTTCACAGAAATAAGAAATAAGCAGCCCAAATCACTGAGGATACCTCTGGCCAAACACCAGCAAGAAACTGAATCAGTCACTCAGGCCAGCAGCCTAAAAGACATGACTGTCCCAACAAATCCTCGTGTGTGGAAGTGGATCCCTCCCCAGATGGCAGGTGAGACCACTGCCTTGAGAAACATTGTGAATGCAGCTTTGTGAAACGGGAAAAATGAAAATCAAACAGACAAAACAAACTGAAGTGCCCAAAACACCAGACTAAGAGGACGCAAGAGCCAAGGCTTCAGTCATGGCTACCTCCTAATAAAATTTGAGCCTCTGAAACTCCCTGAATTTCGCAATTCACATGCCAAGGTCTTTAGTGTCAAAACAGATCACTCCAGTCCTAGAGATAGCCACCAGCGTCTTCTGCTCCCAACTCCGTTCCTTTCCCGAGAGTTCCTTTGTTCTTTTCCTTTCCCCACTCCTTTCCTGAAAACTGTTTTACCTATGTTCTTTAAGTTACACAATCCTTTCTCACAAGACAGATTGCTATCTGCTTGCACCAGTCTAAATTCCTGACAAACAACTGATACCATCCCTCTGAGGCTTGTGGTTTTTGCTTTCAAAACTTTTTAGAAATCTGGAAGACTACAGAGCATATTTCAGCCTGCCTGAAACATGTGTCTCCTGAAACATGTTTCAGCGCACCCCTACAAGCACACACACGCACACACACACACGGATAAACTTCTTTATTTATTAATCAATTTGTGCCTCAGTTTTTCTTTAAGGGACTATAAGTACTAAAGCAGAAGACTCAACGCCCAGACTCACACACACACACACAGGAATTGTGATGTGCTAAATGTATTTTTTAACCTACTGAGCTTGTGGTAATACTGATATGCCTCAAGAGACAACTAGCACAGAGGATAATTCCCATAGCAGTTAATACTTCAGGGGCAGAAGCAGAAACCCAGCTCCATTGTTAAAAGAAAAAAATTATTTAATTTTCTACTTTATCAAAAAGAAGCTAAAAATCTATAAAAAATGTTTTGTTTTTCCATAGAAAATACGGGTCTCATCAAAATAAGAACAATGTGAGAGAAAAATGACTGCCCAGTATACAAAGAACTACAGGGTAAAAGTCAAGAACATGGTGACTGGAAATTAAATTGTCATCCTGTGACTCACTGCCCCTTACCTCCCTCGGCTGTCAAGTCCTCCTGTGTAAAGGGACACTGACACCTGCCTTGCAGCCTCCTTTTGAACTACAAGGACATATATGAATGACACACAAAGGCTACATACACATAATTAAATGTGTGTGTAATTAAATCTGTTCTTCTAGTGAACCCTAATACCATGCGTCTTTCAACTGCCTCCCCCCAGCTGGCATCACACAAAAATTCTCAGATGCATCTACCTACTTTTCGTACCTGAAGTGATCTCCAGAAAATCTACAGCTCCTGGTCCCACCTGCCTCTGCAGCCCCAAGTCCATCACCCTGAGCGAGATCTCGTTCCTCTTTCTACCTGTCCAAATGATCACTCCAATTCTCATCACGTGCCTCCCCATGGCCAACAGCAAAAGGACACACCAGCCAATGCAGCAGTTATGGGGACACTCAAATGGGAAATGAAGCACTACTTTCCCTTTCTTTCAGCACCTACAAAATTTGGAGCTTTGTCTCACTTAGATTTAAGAAGAAGACTCTTTTGGCTGAAGTTGAGGGGCCCTCTCCCCCATCCTATGGCCAGTCCATAGGATTTCAGAAACACTGCAATTTTTCTAGAGGTTGCTTGTCTCTTTATGTCCCTTCCAAACCCTCATTTTCATCACTCATGTTTAAAACCTGTAAACGGTGGCCTGCTTGGTATCCCAGGTTAGGGAAGAAAGGCCAGAGCTTCTCCATCATGGGCTTTTCACATCCTCAGCCTCTAAGTAACAAACATCACTGGCCTTCAGCCTGTTTCCCTTTCCCTCTTCCAACAGTGAGGGGGTGGAAGAAGCAGTCCTTATGGGTGCAGAAGGGGAAAGTGGTATCCTCCTTGAGGAGAAAAGGAAGGCACACATCTTCATGACAAAGTTTTTGAATCATTAAAATTTGTGTAGCATTTAATGATATCCTGTAAACTCTAACACTTGACATTCTGGAATACATTTCTAGACCTCTTACTGAAAGAGATGGATGTTCACAGTGATTCACAGAACTCCGCCCTTTTCAGAAAAATAGGACATTTTTTCTCCTTTGATTTTCTTGTAAGTAATTTCCCTCAGTATGAAGGTTCACAATAGCCTTACAAATAAACTTCACCCAATCCTCCACTGATGAGAAGGCCCAGGTGTCCACTAAGCATTGGATCCCAGCGCAGCAGGCAGATCCTGAGGCATAGAAAAAGGGAAGGGTGTGAGAGCCAAAAAAAGTGAATGGAACAAAGAAAGCATGGATAATGGGCAGCTTCTCAACCTTCGTGGTAACTGCCAGCCGGAATGCAGCTTCAGGGCAGGCGAGCCCAATGGCACAGGTACGAAGCTTTAAAGAAAGGCACCATCAGGAGAGGAGCCAGTTGTTAAACACCCTTTTATTTTCCTCAGTCC
>PVJO010027329.1:0-19809 GCA_004026905.1 Hystrix cristata | reverse complement strand
TAATCACTGAGCTAAATCCCCAGCCCCTCATATTGGTTTTGATAGAAAGTTTTTAGTGTACATCTTTAACTTATCACAGTTTACTGTTACATACTTTATAAAACCACACGTGATGTTGCATTATCTTTATCTTTCTTTAAACATTGAATTATAGTTTATAGTGATTTAAATAATAAGGAAAATGTCCCACATAATTACCTCGTATTTCCCCCAAAACAATACTTCAATATTCACCAGTTCACTGTGGTGACTTTAGAGAATAATGAGAACCAACTGTATATGTAAGGAAAAAACCCACAAGTCTAATCAAACTTTACAAAAAGGGTCAAAAATATGAAAATTATCAGGAAAATTATTGAAAATTGTATTTATATGCACTAATATTAACAACTTCACTCTAAAATAAGTATCCCAAAATGAGTAATAAGACAGTTAATGAACCTATTGCTACCAAAACAGTGAAAAACATATTTAGTAACTAACCTTTTAGAGTATGAAGATAAACTTCTAAAGAAATATTTAGATATTCAAATTCATGACACTTCATTATACTTTCGATTTTTCTACACTTGACGATTACTCAAAAGTCTCTTCTGAAATTGTTTACTGAGTAACTGAATAGTTATTTGTTTTGAACCAATGGTTTAAAAAAGCCTGAGTTATTACACAAAATAATTTTAAACAGGCTGAAATACTTTGCTAACAAATATGATTGCAGCATGATTAGAAAATATTGCTAAAGATATGGAGAAACATTCATTAAAATACATTCTGATTTCAGAAACTTGAACTGTAAAATACCATATTTCTCAAATATTCCATGAGAAAGAGAATATCGATAATGACTCAAAATATCTCCTCCCCGAAAAGCTATTAAGCACAAAAGATGAAAGGAAGAGTAATTTTACACAACAGAGTTGTGACAGATTCTACTCTAACCAAGTGACCAGAATTAACATCATTAATAATTAAACAAAATGACATAATGTACCTCTCGGTAAAACACACTGACGAGAACAGAGAGCCATTTTTTGGCTTCATTTTCCTATTTAAAATGCCTAGTTTGATTCTAAGTGCATAAAAACACATTCAAGTTGCTTCCACTTTAGCAAAACTATCTGAGAAGTGTCCCAGATTAGAGATGACAGAAGGGACAGGTCAGCCAAATGCATTTTGTGGTTCTGGATCAGATCCATGATGGAAATTTTATTTTTATTTTGCTGGAGAAGATACTATTGGAATAATTGTTGAAATCTGAGTAAAGCTCATATATTAGAGAACAATGGTCTTTCAGAGTACAGTCTTGGTTTTGATCATTCTCAAGCAATTTTGCAAGAGAATGCCCTACTTTACAGGGAATATACACTGAACGATTTAGATATAAAGAGACTTCATGTCTGCAGTTTACCTTTAGACAGTTCATAAAAATGACATGTATGTATATTTAGAGAGACTGGTAAAGCAAATCTAGCAAATCTAGCTGGGGAAACTGTATGAAGAATATTCAAGGACTATTTGCATTTTCACAACTATTTTACAATAAAAAGTAAGATAATAGTTGGTATTTCTTATAATGACAACCATGACTATTAGTATGGTTCTCAGCAGATATTTTTTGGAACAGCAAATGTACTTAATCTCCTACTGAGAAAAGTGACGTTTTAAATAATAAGTACAGTAGTTAAACACAAGCTTTTGTCTACAAAAGGCATTTGGGCAATGGATATTTGAAAATTTCTCTAATTATCATGGCTCTTTAAAAGCCTTATAGCTATTACCATAAATAATATCTGTATCTACACATTTGAAAAAAAACACATGGAGCTAAAATTTTCTAACCTCTTGAAAAGTCTTCCAAACATTGTGTTTCAGTAGAACCCTGTTCTAGATGAGTATTACTGCCTACTAAACCACCCCAAAACTACGTGGCTGTGTGAGACCTCATATTGCCTCTCAGGTTTGATAGGTTTGCTGTGGACAGGTAGGACCAACAGCTCACTTTCCTACAGCCATGCTGCAGTTGGATGGGAAGGGGCGTGGCATTTTCTGGAGATCTCTTTATTCCCTGTCTGGTGCCTGGACTAGGAGAAGACTGAACTGTTGAATCCAGCTCAACATTTCTCTCCTTCTGCCTCCACATGGATGGTGAGAGCCTAACATTCTCTGAGTGGTGGGTCTTAATAGCTGGCAACTGACCATCTCCAGAGCACACGTCCTGAGATGCAGGCTGTGGAGGTCAACTCTACATGTCAACTTGACCAGGTCACAATGAGTGCTGTATCTGATTGAATGTCACTGCTGGGTGTGTGTGGGGGAGTGTGCGTGTGTGTGAAGATATTTCTGAAAGAGATTAGTATCTGAACTGGTGAATGAATAAAGCAGGTTGCCTTCGCCTGTGTGGGTGGCATCTTCCAAACCACCCGGGCCCTGAATAGACCAAGGAGGTGTGAATAGACTCTGACTGACTGCTGAGTGTGCTCTCTGCCCGAGTGGGGCTCAGATCTTCTCTTGCCTTCAGGGCTGCACATTCTCAGACTTTCAGACTCTGACCAGAATCTACATTTTCAGCTCTGGCTCAGGAGCCCTCCTACTGAGCACTCCCTGTCTCTTCAGATCTCAGATAGCGGAGGGTACAACTTCTTATCTGTATCTCGTGTACGGGGCTCTGTTCTCCGGAGAGCCCTGATTAATACATGGACACGAGTCAAAGGGTTTCTCTGCGCCCAAGTCTCAGTGTGAAGTTCATCACTGTTAGGACATTCTGCTGGTAAGGAAGTAACAAGCCAGCCGATATCAAGGGAAGAAGACCCGGACAGTGACAGCGAACCTGACAGCCATGAGCGCCCAAACTCCAACCCAAAACCCGCTGACCGAGCTCACAGTGCCAGCACTGCAGCTAACCTGAACAGTGAGGCTTTAGTTTAGAAGAAACTCCTCATACGTCCACATCTTGTGTCTTAAAAGAAAACAACGTGAAAGCCATAGGTGGCCACCACTAGGACCTGAGGGAGGGCAGCACTCACAAGAAGGAAGGAAAGGACAAATGGTGACTCTGGGGACAGCTACCAAACTTCTAAATCCAATTTGTTAGATACACAAAAAATGTGACAAGTTCTGATTACTTTGTAAAGAAATTCTATTGGTATATGGGCAAATGAATATTCATCAGCCAAACTTTAAGGAAAGACTTGAATCTGCACAGGAGATTTAAAAATAAATTCTTGAGTTAGCATAGCAATTGCTGTACTTCTTCTGGTAGCAAATACCTTTGCAGAAAAGCATTTTCAGCTGTGACGGACTATAATTTGTACTTACTACTGGAGTTCCAAATGGCTATATCAAAAAGGTAGACTCCCATATTTTCAAAAAAGGGAGCATCTTCAGTCATTTTATTCCCACTAAAATATTATTGTCAACAATAGTTTTATTGGAAGAAAAATCTCTTGATAGTTAATATTATAAAATATTAATTTATATCATCTCTTCTTAAATTTAAACTTCAATCTTTCAGGTGTTGTGAGTAGAACTCGGCCTTGCACATGCCCTGCCAGTGCTCTGCCAGTGAGGTGTGTACCCCAGACCCCATATCATCTCTTTGAGCGTCTATTTTTGTATATAGTTTATAATGTGTGGAATGTACCTGTATGGCTGCATATTAGACGTATAGCCTATTATCAGGCTAATGACATAGATTCCGGGGCCAAAAGACTAGATTAAATTCTGTTTGCACTATGATGTGTCGTGCGACCTTGAGCAGTTGACTTGTCCATGTCTCAGTTTTCTCAGCTTTGGGGTAGAGTCAATGATGTGCCTCATCATAGATTAGGAAGATTATATGACTTAATATAATATGTATATATAGTATTTAAGCACAACTGTCACTATTTACCGGTGCCTCTTAAAAACCAATCCTGCAGGTCATTTGACCTAACAATTCCAGGTCAGATTGTTATTTTAAAAGGTCAGGCGAATGTATGCCACACTTAGTTTTCGGGGCAATTAGCGACATCAGAATGTGAGGTTTTCTGTGTTTCATAAATATTTTATAAGGGTGCATCAGTATAATGATTGCATAATTAAAAAGATATCTATGATTTTTTAAAGAGTGTGGGTGCTACTTCTCCAGACTCCAGGAAGAGAAAGTGCACTGAATGTGAAAACTGGTAACATGATTCGTAATGGAAAAAATAGACAAAGGATGTTTTCATTGTTCTTTCTCAAAATCTGTATACTTCATCCCTAATTTCAATGTGGTAAGAATATTTTTTAAAACTTTTCAACTAGCAAAAGACAGAGAGAGATTTTTGAACCATCATTTGCTGTAGTTGATGGCTTGAGAATTTGTGCCTTTTTTCCTTTCAAAATTCATCATTGAAAATAATTTATAAAAAATTATGGACTATTTCTTGCTAGTGTCAATTTTCCACTCTTATTTCCATGGAGAAAAAAACAGGGAGAGAAGTAGCACAGGAGATTATTAATTCCATATCATGCATTATTCCTCAGTGAAAATCACTTTTCGAGAGCCCTGAGTGTGATCGATTGTGTCTTGAAACACAGCTTCACTGAGTGCCTCCAAGTCACTGGCAGAACTCCAAAGAGACCAAACGGAACCTCAAATATTATTTCAGAATGCTGACAGAGAGGCAGAAGCAAGATTGATTTAATTTTAAATGACTCACGCTCGGCTCGGTACGGGCCAGTCTTTCGTGCCTTGTTCTGTGGCTTTGTTTGCCAATTGAAGAGCAGCACCTGGATTCAAAAGTTGGGCCAAACCAAGAGCTCAGGGGCGAGAGAGGGGCTGAAGCAGGCGCCTCAACAGCTGTCTGTATGTGTCAGCAGTGAGCGACAGGAGAAGTTGTGTCCTGCATGTGTGCTTCCTGAGAAACCTAGAAACCGGCTCGGGGGACACACGGGAAACAGTGCTGGGGATGTGTGATTTCAGACGAGCAACTTGATCACCTTGTGGATGGTGAGGCCTCTGCAAGTCATTCCCTGAGGGTCAGGGGGTGTCTGAAGTGAGACCTCCATCCTCAAATCTGGGCTGCAGTGGGGACCTAGTGACCTAAACACCAAACTGAGATTCCTGAGCCAGGGAAGGAAACACTTGCAATGTGACAGGTGCTTGTGGGAGCTGGGGAACAAGGAATTCGCTGGCTCTGCCCCTAGTTCACAAGGTATGCACAGGCAGGACCAGGCAGCAGAGCAATGGCCCAGTAGCCACTGGGCGTAGGACATCAGAAAGGGCAGCCATTTAAAACATACAGGGGACCCTGCGGACTGAGTAGGAAGCGTGTGCGTTAGGTGTCTTGTAGGGAAAAAGTAAGAATCTCCAAGTCCCCAGCAGCCCAGGACACCAAGAAAAAGGATTCACAATAAAATGTTTCCATCCTGATCAGTGTCCTATTGATTCGGGGGCTTCCATTCCCCATGAGGGTCATGAAGGCATCTAACACGGCCTGAGATGAGACATTTTCTCCGCTAACATCAAGACCCTCAATGCCATCGCCTTAGCAGCAAGCCAAGGGGACATTTCCATCTCCCTGTTTCCTCGCTCTTTGCAAAACTCAGTTCTTTTTGCTTCTGTAATAGTCTTCTCTTTTTCCTCCCACTTCTCTAATAGCACTCTACCTCCTTCCTGGGTTTCTCAGCAGCCCAGAAGTCCTTCAACAGGACGAGGCCACAGTGGTGATGATGATGATGGTGATAATGGCGGTGATGAATTAGTAACCAATCCCAGTTGTACTGAGCGCCCCCGCCAGGTTGGGTAGGTCAGGCAGTTGTAATCCGTTATCATTTAATTTTCATAGAAACACATTTTTGAAGTGTGGAAATTGAGAAATGCTGGGTGATTTGCCCAATTTGGGAAGGGGTATACTTAGGGGTTCATCACTGAGCTACGTCTCTCAGTTCACTCTACATCCTCTCCTTGAGTTACTTTGCCCATTTTCTTTCTTTCTTTCTTTTTTTTTAATTTACCAAGAACATGTACTGGTACATTGTACACATAATGATCACATTCATTGTAGTTAATTTGTACCTGTACATGATACATCTTGGTTCCCCCACTTCTTCCCCACCCCTCCCTTCCTCTCCCCCCACTTCCCTATTTATGGTAGCTTTATTTACATTTCCCCTTTTTCCCTTTCTTTTCTTTTTTCTTTCCTTCCTTTCCCCCTCCTGCCTTTCTAATTCTTCTCCCTATTGGATACTGTCTTTCTTTTACTTAGTATCTATTATACTTTTTCATCCTTATTTACCCTTACTGTTTCTCATACCAGAGAAACAATTCGATGTGTACTCATGAATGTCTGCTTTATTTCACTTAAGAGTGTGTTCTCAAGATGCATCTATTTACCTATAAATATCTCAAGTTTATCCTTGACTTCATTCATTTTCAAGGTCATTTTTGACCGACATTGATCAGGAGGGAGGTCTTCTAGCCTGGGCTTCCAGTTCTTAAACCAAACTTCTTCTTGAACTTGTCAATCTGAGTTTGGGGAGGATTAAGAGACAATCTACATGATATTCTTAATGTGCAACTAGCATGCATTGGATGCGTAAGTCAACTTGGCTAATATAACTGTAAATACATGTATAAAATATGTTATTACTTGTAGAGAGTGTATTTGCCCCATATTAACTTATATTCCATTGATTTACATTTATACTTACAACTCACAAACTGCATTTATGTTATTGAAGTGCAGAGATTGCAGTGCACTGTAGAGATGATGGGTATAGTTTAAAACTCTTCCTGGTTGTTTACGGGTTAAAGCATTAATAATAGTAAGAAGGCAGAAACTCTGATTAAATAGAAGATTGTAGTGATTTAAACAGCTCAGTTTGACTGTGCACACTCAGAGTTATGTAAGCCCTTCATTCATTCCTTCACCATTTCAGAAATCTTTCTTCATGCTCAGAGTTTTAGAAATAATTCAACCCATGTATTTAAAACTCCTTTGCGAGTCATAATTTGTGCATTTGTCTCTCCTTCCATTTTATCTTTTTTAGAGAGTCATTTAAGAGAGTGAAAGTAGCCGTAACATTAAGAGCCAGTCAGAGTATTAGTCTATCTGGAAAGTTTCTAAGGTTCTACCAAAATCGTAACAAAATGAGGAAATAAATGCTTTTCCTAGAAGGCCACTGGCCCTTAGGAACGGGCTTGCAGGAATGGACGAAACAGAGGGTGAGCGAAGGGCTTGAAATGATTTGACTTTTCTTTCTTTCAGAACATTTGATTTTTCTGAGCTCTCTTTGTTTATGAATTGAAAATACTTTTGTTTATTAAGCTAATTAAATTATTTTAGGAACATAAACAATGCAAGATAAGGGACTCAAACATTGCTAGCCACTCTGTCTCTCTCTGTGCTAACAAACGGTCAGTGTCATAATAAAACAAGTATATTTCTAAATAAGGCAAAAAAGACCGGTCTTGTCTGATGGAGCAAGAAGTCAGACAGAGCATCCTACTGTTTCTGGTGCCCCTGATGCACAGTGGGAACTTCATGAAACCCAGTATTATGTGTCAGAGACCAAAGGTCAGTTCCCAGACAACAAAAGACAATTCCCTCCATTTGCGGATCATCCTGCAGTGCCAGGAGAAGCCCGCGGACTGTGAGAACCTCAGTCAGGGCCTTCTCCGGGCCTGCAGTGATGTGACTATGCGAAGCTCACCTCTCTAGCTACGTGTATCTTTCCAGAAAGCCAGTCTCTGTTCCCTCCTGTCACTTAGGGGGCATTAAAAATCAACCATCTTTACTAGACTAGAAGAACAATATACAATTTGTTAGAAAATGAAATTTTCATTCAAATATAATGTTATATCCTCTATGAGGCTAAAGTATAATAATTCGGGCCACTCTTCTTCCCACCCACTAATATCTCAAGGAATCCTTGAGATATCATCTTAAAGGCAGAAGATGAGATGAAAATCTTTGTATTTCTTCCTGAATCCTTGCTACTTCCTGAAAAATTCAATGTCATCTTCAGTGCACTCCCACCTGTCTCTATCCCCAGGCCCCGCCTACGGACTTCTTCCTATCTGAATCATAAGTCTCAGGTATTCGAGCAAGCATTTTAAGCAGAATCCAGGTACATATGGAAGCTGAGCGAATCAACATTTTGGGGGACCTGAAGGGAAGTAGTATTTGAGTTCTCACCCCAAAGCAGGCCTCATCCATAGACTGGACATGTTTTCTCCTATTGGGGACGCTGGGTCTCGCCAGAAGGACAGCGGGTGCTCTCATGTGCTGTGGACTTGTCCTCAAGGCCAGAGGAGTGTTCCATCTAGTACAGAACTGCTGGGTGACGAGTAGGCCCTAACGGTGCCTGGGACTTCTGACCATTGTGATTGTGAGGTCATGGTGGGCAAAAAAATAGTGAAACCTGCTTTTTAGCATATAAGTGAATTTCAGGAAGCCAGTGAAATTCCTGAGTCATTGTCCCAAAAATAAAAATGTGAGCAAAAGGATGATTTTCTGATCTGAAGAGAGAATCAGGGGACAGGAAGCCATGTCCTCGGGCACAGGGCTCCCTCTCCCTCCTGCGGCTTTCTGCCTCCTGATTCCTCTGTCTTTTGGTCCATGAAGAAGGACCAGAGTGCGCTTGACTGTGTTTGGGCCACAATGCCGGATTTATGAAGACGCAACAGCATTCTCACTGTTCAACTTTCATTCCTGTTTGCTCCCGAAAATGGCCACATACACATGCAGACGCCATCCCTGGGGGTTGGGATTAGTGGTGGGACCAGCATTCCAAAGGGCTCCGCCGTGCCACGGTTTCCTGCTTGGACAGCAAATGATGCGAGCACTTGAGTTCTAAAAAACATGTCGTCATGGAGCTCACTATTCTCCCGTGTGCTTGAGTGATTCTTATGAATGTTTATCATTTTTCAGGCATAACTTATGCACTGTGTGCTTGTTTTTTGCACGGTGCTGCAAAACTTCATTTATTGTGCTTCCTTGAATCTTCCTCGGGAACCCTTCGGGGACCTAAGCACTGCACGTATTCCCCTCTACTTCGTTTCACTTTTATTTGTGGCAGTGGAGATTAAACCCAGGGCTCTCACAATGAGCTCCATCCCCAGCGGTTTTTTGTTTGTTTCTTTTTTAATTTTTTGAGACAGGGTCTTTCTACATTGCTAGGTTGTGCAGACTGCACTAGAATTTGCCATTCTCCTGCCTCAGCCTCCCAGAGTGTTCACTAGAAGAAACTGAAGAAGGCACTCGTATATAAGGATTACTCAGGTTAGAGAGAGAAGAGGCCCCCGAGGGGTGTGTGTCTGCCACTTCCAGAGCTGCCTGTCACACCTACCTCCACCATCCCCCAGGAATTTGTTTTCTTCTTTGGGATGCTGCCCAAGCCCAGCCCCACCCAGTCCTCTCTCCCCACTCTCAGCACGGGTAGGCTGAGAGAGGGCCAGGAAGGGCTGCCGAGTCCAGGCATTCTGACCCTTCAGTCTACTCACCAGCCTCACGGTGGTTCCTGGGCAAAGTCCTGGTCCCACAGCTCCTCCCGGCAGCTGCCGAGCCTGGGTTCAGTCTTTGGCTTTTCGGATCCCTTAGGGAAGCAAAGGGCTAAAGGGAGTGTGGGGGGGGAGCGTCCACGCTCACTAAGGAGGAGGGAGCGCTGGGCAGCGGAAAGGCCGCAGACATGGACACTGAAACCCGCCTCAGTGTGGGCTGCTCTAACTCAGTGCAGTAGACTGAGGACTTCAGAGCCTCATGCGTGTGTTTCAGTTCATCCTGACGACTGGGAAGCCAGCCTCCGAAATCTCCCTTCTCCGTGTCAAAGTCTCCCCTAAGAGCAACCCTTAGTTTCAAACCGATTCCAGGGCAGGTTCTAAGACCCGAGTGGGAGCCTTCACTCTGCATCTCAGAGGTTGGCAAGGGTGTGATGGTAGTTGCGGTTAGAAATCAGAGGAGTTCCTGACAAGAGGAAGGACGCAGAACCCGAGAGAGAGGCGGTGCCCCACTTCAGCGTGCTTTCTCACTTGTTCCCAACCCCTGCTGTGGCTTGCGCCACTTCTCCAGGTCTCCATTAAGATGGCAGCTCCTCCCTAGGGCAAGGGACACTTTAGGTGACTCTGACAGTGAGGACTCTGGGGCCCCCAAAGCACTGACAGACCCCAGGGAGCAGGCTGAGGCAGGCACGGCTCTAATGGTCTGGGCAAAGGCCAGGGTGAAGGTCTAGGAGGTCAGCCTGCCCCACACAGCAGGAGGGACTATCCCAGACTACACAAAATGCAACCGCTGGAACTGTCCAGGCTGCCACCTGCTCGCCGCGCGCCTGGACGCCTGGGCCTGCCCGGAGGGCCGGGTCCCCGTCTGCTCCCGCAGCACTGTGGACAAAGCCCCAGCCGGGCACACTGGAGGAGCAGCTCCCAGGAAAGACCAGAGCTGGAGCTGGCCCGGCTGGCTCTCAGCACTCGGCGCTGTGTCTCCCTCCGGGGCCGCAGGACTGGAGTCTCTGGGGGGCCAGATGCTGGTTTTCAGGCAGCACATGGGCCTGTGCTTGGGTGTGAATCTGTTTCTCCTGCAGCTCCTCCAGTTGGGCTTTTTCTCCTCACTGGAACTCTCACTTCAGATTTTCCGCCGGCAGCGTCTGGCTTCGGGGAGAGGACATTTCCGGCTGGCGGGGGATGGGACGGGGGCCTGAAGCTGGGATGACGTCATGGCTCTGCAATGGCCCTGGGGCCGGGGAACAGGCCCTAGATTGTACTCGGGGAGTGGAAGGCAGCAAGTGTGAAAGAAACCGTGTCACTCCTGATGGCCTGCTAGGACTCTGTGGAAAGTCTCCCCTCTCCAGCACCCAGCGAGCACCCACTCCCGGCAGCTGCCGGAATGCTGGTGAGCGGGGAGCCAAGTTCTTGTCAGGTGGGGCCTTCCCGAGGCCCTTCTCAGCCGCCGGGGGCTGAGTGCAATGCCGGAGCACCTTTAGGGTTTTTAACTTTTAGGGGAAAGGGCGAAAGTTTGCATCTTAATTTGAAAATATGCTCAGCTCAGTTTGAGAGTGTTGCTGATGGGGAAGCAAAGGCAGAGGAGATGGTCTGGTTTCTTCTCCTGGCTTGTCCACTCTGCCCGGTGATGTGGCCACAAGATGAGTTCCAGGAGCCCCGTGACTTCATTTTCAAGCTTCCTGACATTTCCCTGTGGCGACAGTGGGCCTGGCCTTGTGTGGATGGGAGCAGTGTGATTCTCGGATGATCAGATGTGATTCTGTGCCTGGAGATATTGTCGTAGTGGTGAGAATTTAACATAACCTAAATGTCTACCAACAGGGGAACAGATCAATGAAAAGTGCCGTACTTGTATAACACAATTGTGCACAGCAGTTAAGTAGATAAGGTCTTAGTTAAACCAACCTGGGATAATGCTCCAAAAAGAAAAAACTAAGTCATTTGAAGAATTATAACTGCAATATGAACCGTTTGTATAAGAAAAGAAGACAAAGAGGAAGAGGAACAGAGAAAGGGAAAAAAACCTTTCTGTGCTGTGTATAGGTACCTACAAAAAGATTTATTTAAAAGATCTAGAAGTCTACATCTTAAAACACCGAATTATGCATGAGGAGAGTCAGAGGGACGAAGGTTGGGGAAAGTGGTCAGAGTGCTTGGGGTAAGTATTCGAATATTTAAGAGGAGAAAGAAATTGCTTACTTGTTGTATAATTTAAAATTCATTATACAATAGGGGAAATGAGGTGTGAGTGGCTATAAATTTTACCCGTCCAGATTTAGGAGACATGGAGCTCTGCAGTTCAAACTAGTCATGGATAATTAGCGGTTTTAGTTCGTTTCTTCTTTCCTTCGTTGAGAAATAGCAAATCGATATGATTGAAAGTCCGAGACCCAGTATGTGACTGTTCGGGTGCCGCAGGTGACAGTGGTAGGCAGCACCAGGAGAAGCCTTTCCAGGGGTCAGTGTGTCGCACAGGGCCCAGGCTCGCCAACCTGTCTGCCAAGCTGTGGCAGCCATCAGCCTTTCCCACAGGCCGTAGGCTCCCCGAGGCAGGGTCCTGTTGTGCTTTTCATTTGTCGTTTTTCTCCGCCCGTAGCTGGTGCCTGGAATGTCATAAGGTGCCAATATTCTTGACCCGTCGAATGAGTCCCTCTCTTGTTACTGGGACACATGACTCCTGAGATTCTTCGGGTTGCCTCTTACAGCTCTGAGGACATCGGCTACATCCGTGCGCCGCGAGCATCCATCCTTGGTGAACGTCTTCATTTGCAGATACTGACAGCACCCGCAGCTGGCTCCAGAGACGGGGGAGCCAGCCAGCTAAAGAAGGACACGGCAGAGACCCTTCTGCTGCAGGATGGTTCCGATGGGAAAGCAGACAGGACTGTAATGGACAGCCCCAGCGGCCTGTGAGAAACTGCTGGCTCTTCGGGCTGAAGTCTTGGTTTTAAATCTCGGATTGTGCAATTGACTGAGCAGTTCTCCTTTCTGGGAAACGACTCTTCGAAAGGAGATTCTGTTGTTTGTGCCTCCCATTACATTGACACACCAGCTTACTTTTACTATTATTTTCTAGGAACACAAGGTTTATTTATCCGTCCTTCTTTTTGCCTTCTTCCCTTTGCCCCCCGTATGTGTTCTTTTCTGTGGAAGACAAAAATATATAACTTCAGACTCTATGATTAGTACTTCAATCGAGGGGATCTGCCAATGCATTCTAGAGGACAAAGTTTGTGCGGGGTGGCTAACACGACCAGAATTTCGTACATTCTATACCTAATTGCACATGAAATGTGTGTTTCTGTACATGTGTATATAGAAATCTGTGAATTCACAGATAGTAAGAGTGTAAGAAGGCATGAAGAATAAGAACAGCTCACTTTTACCCATCTATATCTAATCCCCCCCACAATCCCCAGCATCAAAAAAAAAAAAAATCTAATCCCCCCCATATCAGAACAGCAAGCTATTGCCATTATCCATTTATAGAGAAGAGACTGTGAAATAATAATGGTGGACCTTCAACAGATGTTCAGTGCAGAACATTGCATAGATCAGATCAAGGGGAGGAGAAGAACGTGGAGGGTGTAAGCACTTATTTTTTTTTTTTATTTACACATACCCTTATTTTAGGGAAAATGGTACTTTTAGCAAATTTAACTTGCTAACCTGTAGCTCGGATCAAATCTTTCCACTAATTAAAAATCTCTGCATAGCTCCCCATCACCTACCTAAAGCTGGGTGAATATACAAATCATGACCTTCCCAGAGACCCGATCATTTTTTGTGTGATGTTAAAGAGGAACATTTACCAAACGTGTTTTACTATCCAGTGCATTCATTTCTAGAGCATCTTCCAGTTTTCCAGTCATCTTGGAAAATACTAACCTATAAAGTAAAATTTAAATGCCTAAGTCTTGTTCCTCATACACCTTTGTTTCTTTCCAGCCATCCCAAGGTTTTGCCAATGTAAGAAGATAGAGGAAATGGAATAATAGATGATAATTCCCTGTCCACAGCAAGAGGGAACATGGTCTTTTGGAAGTATTCGCCTAGTTCACTGGAGAGAGCAGCTTCTAGCTCTAGCTCAGTGTCACCATGTGAAATGCAGGCTCTTCGACATTTTGATATTCCAGGAAGAATTGGAAAATTAGATTTTGATTGATACTGTACTTATTTTTAAAGGATGACAACTAATGTGGTTAAAATTTGCTAGGGGTGAATGTTGTATTGAGTCAAGCAAAACACATCCAGAAGTTGGATTTGGCCCAGAGGCAACCAGGATGGAGATTGAACCCAGGGCCTTCACACTGAACTACATGCCAAGTCCTTTCTTCCTAAATTATTTTTATATTTTGGGACAGGGTCTTGATAAGTTGCTAAATTGTGCACTCTGGGCTTGAACTTGTGATCCTCCTGCTTCAGCCTCTCAAGAGCTGAAATTATGGATGTGCATCCCTGTGCCTAATAGTCCATGACTTTTCTTGGTATCTTTTTCTTTTTTTTGATCTACAATGACAAAACGTTGTTCAATATACACTTCTTATCTGGTACGGTATCTAGTATAGTGATTCTTTATTCATTTTCAAGATCAAACATAAGCAAACATACATATGTATATATGCAAACCATCACACACATTTCCATACACATGTATGCAATATAAACGGCAGTCACAGTCACATTTTGGCTAGATTCACCTCATTTTGAAAGTCACTTAGATTATGAGAACCTCCCAGGCTTCTTGTCTTTACTGCATTTACTACAGGGCCACATGCAGTAAGTACTATTTAACTGTCTAACTGCAGGCTACCACACTGATGGGGGTGGACTTGAGCTCCTCTGTACAGATCTGCTTGAGTGTGGTATGACTGATCGTAGTCTCTGCGTATCCATATCTTTGTACCTAATTCCTCTTCAAATAGCTGCGGAGGAAGGTGAAAGGTATACTGTGGAGTGAGTTCTTTTGCAGTCTCAAAGGTAAGAAATTGGCAAAGGTATCGAAAACTGGATGGAAAAACATATCGATATTCTCCTTAAAAAGTTCTACACTTTTGAAGTAGGAAACCAGTCATCTCTCAATCCCACCGTAAGTGGAACTTTAGTTTAAAATACTAGTAAAGGAATCACTCTGTAGTGTGGAAATGTCCGCTGATGTATGTTATGGTCTATGCCTGGCTGTCCTCCAAAGCTTCGTACAGTCAGAGGTGGCTAAATCCAGGGCGTGTGATTACTCAATCAATCCACTGATGGGTTTGGCACCACCCTCTTCCTGGCAGCCTGGCTAATTCATGAGAGGCAGAAAGAAGCTGCTTGGGCCCCTTGCTTACCTTGCTGCCGTCTGTCTGCCAGGCCACCCTGCCTTGGATCCAGATAATCGTGGACTGAAATCTCTACAAACCGTGAGCTAAATAAACCTTTCCTCCTTCACTTTGGGTGTCGGGCATTTTGTTTCAGCAATGAGAAAAGCGACCAAGACAATGTATAAAGTTTGGAAGCACGTGGGTGGGTGCCTGACGTGACTGTCACCACCATGGACCTCCCAGTGGCGTGTCCCGCTCAGCAAGAGCCCTGCTCTCACTGCCCAGCCCTCCGGATGCGAGGCGGAAAGCACATCCCATCTTCTCTGGAATGTATGTTCAATGCGGTGGGCTCACCCTTTGAAAATTCTGGACACGAATAAAATTTCCTCGCACCCATCTCTGCACCATATGCAGCCCTCAGAGCTACGCTAGCTGTGTTGCCACTGAATCCAAGTCCTCCACACCGCACACGTTTATTGAGATGTTCAGTAAACATGGATGAAGAGCTGCTTGAATGAAACATGGACGTTTAGAATATAACAAGGCAAGTAGCAATTCAACCTGTCTATTCATGGGAGTGTGGGCATCTTTGATCTCCCATTACTTTGAATGCTCAGGAGAAGGTTGAAAGCTATAGAAAGTAACTTTGTAGTACTTACAACAGTTTTGTTGTTGTTGTGGTGGTGGTGGTGGTCATTTTCTGTTGGTGTTGTTTTTTTGTCTTGTTTTGTTTTTAGACAGGGTCTTACTATGTATCCCAGGCTGGCCTCAAACTCACAGCGATCCTTCTGCCTCAGCGTCCCAAGTGCTGGGATTACTGGTGTGTGCTACCACCCCTGGCCCTAGGACAGTTGAATGAGATCTCTCTCCTGTCCCGGGCCTCTTGTAGTGGGATTATCAGGGATTTTAGCTTTCCCAGATATTTGCTCTGGTACCTGGACTATGGAGTTACAGGACTAGATTATATTGATGCTCTCTGCTCCCGTGACCCTTTTCCATTCCAGCCAGGTGTCCACCTGCCAAAACCCACATTTTTCTGCTGGGGGCTTTTCTGGCCTCTAGAGCCAGCTCTGCCTGCAGCCTGGTGACCTGAATGGGCTGGAGAAGTGACAGCCCCTGGAGCATCCTTGCCCCATGACTGAATGGGACTCTTGACCAGAAGGAAGGATGATGCTGTCCTGGCTGGTCTTGTTCCCCAGGGAGATTGAGTGAGCTCCTGTGCCCCGGCTAACAGTGCTGATGACACACTCTACTAGCTGTGCCCCACTCCTGCTCCTTCCCCCACTTCCCTCCTGGGGTTACCCCTGATCTCTTCCCAAATAAATGACTTGGATTCAAATCCTTGCCACCCTATATACTTCTTGGGAAACACAGAAAAACCAGATGGAGACTTACCAGGTTTCCTCCGTGAGTTAATTCATAAGACATCCATATTTGTTCCCAAACACAGAATTAAATGCAGCAAACAGCGGGCCCCAGACTGAAGACTCAGAATTCACGGTGACACACACGGGCCTTGGCTAGAAACGCAGCAGCACCAAGAATACAGCTGTGCTGGTTCAGATGTTAATTTACAGCTCCCACACCTCGCAGCTGAGGCAATGTCTAGTGCTAGAGCAAACAGTGTGAACACAACCCTGCACAGGGCCTGGCACGACAGCCGGCCTTTCTGCAGGAGCCGCCTTGGCTGACTGCGCTTCTTCTGTGATGTGACGCAGGGCTGAGTGATGACTGTCTCAGACAACTGCGGGCTGCTAGTTTCCGGGGATAATTGTGTGGGAACTAGGTGAGGAGACGCAAACGAGAATTCTTGTAGACTGTCTTGGATGTGCAGCCAGAAAATAGACTGAGGCTGAGCTGGCCAGTTTTATGGTTATGAACCACCTCCACGACAGCAGGGCAGGGGGATTTACAGGATCCTCATAATGACCAGGCTGTTAAACAGCAAGCATGAGTCGGCCTCCCCACCCACCCCCACCGTCTAACCTGAGATTTCTCCAGGGAAAAAGCATAGCTATAGACGAGTACAAGATGTTATCCTCAAAGCAAATCTAGCCCAGAAAATGACACATCTAGTGATTAATACTGACTCCCAATACCCCCACTTTGGGGATGGCCGCATGAACAGCTGCACCAGGAAACACGAGCCGGGCAATGTGAGATCGACTAGGAAACTTGTCCACCAGGAGATAGATGCTGTTAACAGGGAAAGAGCCCCAGAGTTTGGCCATTTTAAAAGTTCTAGCCCAGCACGGCTCCTGCTGACAAAATCTATTATTCAAACTGGAAAGAAAAATGACCAGTGCGTAATGGGGCGCCTTTCTTCCCTTTGGTTACAGAGCGTGTCTTAGAGCTCTGAGAGATCATCCTGAAGACCCCGGTGCCAAAGCCGAGCATGGTATCTGCAGACAGCTCACCCTGCCTGCTTCAGTGGGACCAGAAGACCGGCCCCGCCGGACCAAGACTGCATGGCACTGAGAGGATTTCTCTGCTTCCACTCTGTTCTGGAATTCTGGACAATTGTAGAATGAAGCACCAGAGAGGGAAAAGAAGTTTTAATGGGCTGTTTCTATAAATGCCACTTGGAAGTGTCTATTTGTCTAAAAAAGTATTAAAAGTCTCTGAATACTGACTGTTGCTGAACCAGCTCAGAGTTTAGCTAATGTCTGTATGACTCTTTCACTGGAACCTGCTTATTTCATACTATCTGAGGATCCACACAGCGAACAAGCAAACCTGAATTGTTAGCTATACGATTCTCTTCCTCTCCCAAGCTCCAGGCCGCCTGCTTTCGTCTCTCCCCTAATTCAGAGGACAGGCCATTTTCCAGTTCTAAATGGGCTTCCGTAGATTCTGTGTCTGGGAAAAGCTGTGGGAGGCACTGCCACCTTGCTTGGGTGTTTAGGAGAATCTCAAACTCCTGGAGCACACTGTCTGAGTGGCTGCCTTCTGTTTCTCACTCCTCCTTGTGTCCCGATGGAAGCGAAGCTAGTTATTTAAGACCAAATGCTTTCATGTGACACCACATGGTGTCTTTTTGTCACGAATAAAATACTGGACTCCAATTGAAACGGTTCAAGTCAAAACTTCAAGGCCATTCAGATAGCAGGACTCTGTCTCGCTGCCAGTTTATTAAAAATGCGACAGTTGAACTTGGGCTTAGCTAACATGCTGTGCTTGACTTGATGTGTCTCACTCAGTGCTCATTAAATCTTCTCATCAGTGCTGCAATGGAGAAATTAGGGTCCCCTTGTTTTGGATAAACATCCAAATCCCAGGGAGGGCCGTGGCCGCTTGTCCAAGTCCCATCACCTACTGGGGGCAGATTTAGAAAGATGCACGCTGGAAACCTCGCCCAAAGCCCCTGGCTCTTTCCATTACAGATGTCCGAGCAATTATTAAATTGAAATGACAGCAGAGGGGAAAATTTGTACCAGTAACTTAACTTTCCTGGCTACTCTTACAAAGCAAGAGTATAATTTGAACAAGAAATCACTTTTTAAAGCATATGACATTTGAATTTTTTCCATGTGCCTGGTGACAGGATCCCGAGCTCTCTCCTTTCTCTACTAGGCTTCTTTCTTCCTGACATGCTTAAAATCTCACAACCGGGCGTGCGGAGTGGAGGAAAGCACAGGCAGGACTGCTTTTCAGGCGTCCCTAGGAAACCTAATATTATGCATTTGTTGCTCACTGCACTGAAACGGAACTTCCGTGTGCAACACAACTCCCACCACAGCCCGGCAGGCTGAGGCATCTGCAAGCATCCAGATTCAGAGTGCCTGATTTATCTTGGCTCACCAGCCCTTTTTCCTTCTCTGTGGGCCCTGATGAGTCTAAGTAAGTTGGTCCCAGCCGACAAAGCAAGGAGTGAAGAAATATTTGGTGCTGGTTTCAAGTCTGATAAAGCAAATCATGACATTTGCGGGAATGACAAACGACTGAAGTTTACTGTATTGTGGTCCTAAGGAATATCTGTACCTTCATTTTAGATGCAGCATCTGTCCAGGGTTTTGAGTTCCGAATCCTAATTCAGTTTGTGATTCCCACAGTCTCAACGTTGAGGGCTTCCTTCTGAGCCACACCAAATGTCGTGTGGCGGCATCTGTCATTCCACACGGGGGCACAAGGGGTGAGAGAGACTGCTGAATTTGGGCACAGACTGAACATACCCAGAGAGAGACACACTCACGGAAGAAATGCTGGGAGTGGGTTTCTACTAGTTCCCTCTGTTTTGAGGGACCAATTACAGGATTAATTCTTATATAACATTAAACTCTTATTTGCAGTAATGCATAAACTCCCAATATTTGCCATGTGATTCATTCATTGACGTGCACATAAAATTGTGCAATATATTGAAATCTCTAGAGTAGCACTTCTGAGGTCAGAAAATTCCAGATGCAGGGAATTTGAGTACACTAATAAGACTGGATGTGTTGTTTTCCAAATTGATAGATCACACATTATGAAGATATGCTTTTGTCAAATTCCTTGTATTTTATTTTATTTTTTTTCTAGTTCAATTTTTTTTTTATTTTTACCAAGAACATGTAATGGTACATTGTATACATGATGATCATAATCAACTTGGTTATTTTGTACCCGTACATGATACATCTTGGTTTTCCCCCCTCTTCCCCCCCTCTTCCCCTCCCCTCCCTTCCATTCACCCACCCCTCCCTATTTGCAACAAGTATAGCTACACTTTTCCATTTTTTTCCCCTTTATCTTACTTTTCTTTCAACCTTCTTTTTTATCTTCCTTTTCCCTATCTAGTTCTCTCTTTTGAATACTATCTCTCTTTTTTTTTTTTAAACGTAATATCTATTCTACCCCTTTGTCCTTATTTACACTTACGGTTTCTCATATCAGAGAAACAATTCGATGTGTACTAATAAGTGTCTGATTTATTTCACTTAAGAGTATGTTCTCAAGGAACATCCATTTACATACAAATGACTCTAATTTATCCTTTTTTATGGCGGTGTAGTACTCCATTGTATAGAAGAACCACATCTTCTTTAGCCATTCATTAGTTGTTGG
>PVJO010027328.1:0-20858 GCA_004026905.1 Hystrix cristata | reverse complement strand
TAGCATCACAAGAAGAGCGAGTACAGTATAATATTTGAGTGACAGAGCACATTCACATAACTTTATTACAGAATATTGTTATAACTGCTCTATTTTATTGTTAGCTGTTGTTAATCCCTTGCCATGCCTGATTTATAAACTAAACTTTACCACAGGTATGTTTGTAGAGTAGAAAGGGTATCTATACAGGGTTCTGTACCAGCCACAGTTTCAGGCATCCCCTGGGGGTCTTGGAACTCATTATACTTTTTATTATTTCTTCACTCATGATGCTGGAAAAGTACATGATTTAATTATGTGATTTAAAGATTTTACTTTTCTTGCAACAAACAATCAAAATCAGGAGGTTGGTTAGTTTCCCCCCAACCCTAAACCTTTATAGATAAACCAGCTTCAGATATTTTGTTACGGCAACAAAAAAATGGACTAAGACACACTGGTTAGTGGGAGAACGAGCACACTGTGAGCACATTAAAACGGCCTAGACAAGGCAGACACGATGGTGCATACCTATAATCCCAGCATTCAGAAGACTGAGGCAGGAGGATTGCCATGAGTTTCCAGGTCAACCTAAACTCTGTCTCAAAAGGCCTGCCGAGACCCTTTGGATTCCTGCTCCTTGTTGTGTTAAAGTCTAGCTTTTCCCACCCTTTTACCTAATAGCTTTTCATCACAGTATTAACAACTGTCAAACCAACAAGGTACCTTAAATATTGCTGAGATGTTAACTTTTTTTAAAGATCAGCTTTGGGATCTTCCCGCTCACCACTTCATTCCTTCCAACTACACTAAGCAAGTATGCTTACTAAGATGGTCACAGGAAGCTGGGGTTTAGCTCAGTGGTAGAGCACTAGCTTTGCATTCCATCTTCAGGAAGACAGAGAGAGAGGGAAGGAGAGGGGGAGAGGGAGAGAGAGAGAGCTCACAGGAGCTCCACGAAAATAATAATCTTATATTTTGAATTTGATGAAAATGAATGAGCAAAATTGTTTTTCCATGCTTTTTCCTCTGAAGCCACCACACCACCCACAGACATGCTGCCACCTTTCCCTCGCTCTGCTCGAGAAGGTTCAGTAAGGTTCTCTTTGAGGGAAAGGAGGAAGTTAGTGGGCGGCAGGAAGGCTTCAGAATGCACCTTTTCCCTCTCTCTATTTCCCAGTCACAAGTGACAGCAGGGCCTCAGAGAATCCAGCTCCATCTCCTCACCTGACAGAAGAACCCAAGTTTCAGACTCAACTTGTCACTTAAGGGCCAGTCTATGTTTAATCATTCTCCAACTACTTCCAGAGTTCTGGTGGTGTTCCAGATGGATGGTCTGCCAGAAATCTCTCTTAAACTCTCAGACTCTGGGTAATGTGGTATGCAGATGAGCGACCCACATTTCCAAAATGGCCAGTGTAAATTCACTTTCTTCCCCAAGTTTTAAGACCAAGAATATTGTTTTTCTGTATACGAGGAATATGTAGAAGACTTCGCTTGTAGTCCACAGGATCTGACTCTTCTATTATAGAGGGAAGTCCATACTATAGGGCCTGAAAATCAAGAATATTAGGAGACATCATGGTAAACACCAAAACAATCAAAAGAATTGAAAGCTATTCCCTTGAGAGAGATGGATTCATGGGATAGGAGACTGCTGTGCTCTGAAATTATAGGCATGTTTTTGTTTTATTTTTTATTTATTTATTTTTGAGACAGAGTCTCGCTATGCAGTTCAGGCTGGCCTTGAACTCACTACGTAGCCCTGGCTGGCCTCAAACTCATGGTGATCCTCCTGCCTCAGCCTCCCAAGTGCTGAGATTACAGGCATGTACCACCATGCCTGGCATGTATTTGATCTAAAAATTTAAAAATTCTTTTAAAAAGCAGTATCATCAGGGCTGGGGATGGTAGAATGTTCGGAAAACTGAGAAAAATCATAAACAAGATAAAAATGCCATAGAATTGCTCTACCCAGTCATAAATGGTTTTATAAAACCAGCAGATTAGTAAATTTATGTTTCATTTTTCAGTAAGAAAAAGAATAATACTTTGCATATCAGCATTTGAAATATTTTCTATGCAAAAAGGTTTTTTTCCGTTCCTTCTTGAGAAAAAGGAAACACAAAGCTGCCCCCCCACCAAAATAGAGTATCTTTGAAAAACAAAACAATCTACTAACCACTCTCTTATGTTACAGTAAAAGATAATTACACTAAATCGGAGTCTTTGAACACTTGCAACCATTTTTCAAATTCATCAAATGCTCGAATAATTGTGAGTACGAGAAGCTAGAAATGAACTCCTTGTGGAACTGAGAGATCAGCAATTTTTCGGAGATGACTTTTCAACAGAGAGCAAAAAGCCCTTCACAGCTCTCCTCCCTCCCACTCTACCACTTCTTTCCACCCCATCTGTGAAAGGTTAAATCCCTTTTTAAGGGAAACAAAGACCCTGAAGTTATGCCGGTCTAAAGGCAAACTTTCCACTTAAAACCTCATCTGCCAAGTGGAGGTGATGGGGCTTAAAAAGCAATCCAGTTTGGGGAAGGCTTCCGGCCCAGAGGAAGCCAGCGGGCTGCGGCTCAGGGCAGGGCACCGCCTCCCTGAGCTCCTGGCCCTGCAGCCACATCTGGGCCTGCGGGAGCTGGCTCCGGAGCTGTGCCTTGGCAGGCTGCTGAGGTCACGTTTAACATCTCTGAAGAAGAGCTCATTCAGAAAGTTTGAACTGAAACTCTGTGGCTAGGAATGTAATTGAAAACCATCGGCCTCAAATGTTTTTAATTTTTCCTCATATAAACTCAAGGTCATAATCAAACATTTACCCAGGCTAGAAAAGCACAACTCGCAGGCACAGTCAGAAGGGTGGAAGAATGATTAATCCGGAGACTCTAATGGGTTATGGCAAGGTGATTCTGAAGGACAATAAAGCACTGTTCGGACTGCTCCTCTTATTCGCTTTGTTTTGCTTACTTTTAATGGCTTCAGGTTCTGAATGTTTCTCCATGGGATGTAAGGGTCTCAAAACTTCTGCAAAACATGAACTCTTAAAGTACCCTCAAAGAACAGACCAGCTTCCACCCAGCCAAGAACTGTCAGAGTGCACAAGATAATTTGGAGTGAGAAATGTTATTTTGAAATCTGCTCATGGGCAGGAAGGCTCGCATGAGGGAATGGGGCTGTTGGCAGCCTTCCCGTCGCCTGACATACTCAGGGCTAACTGCGCTGGCCGAGTGCTTGCTTTTCAATCCCCTGAGGAACCGTGTTGGGGTAGAGAAAAACCAGCCAGCAAGAGAAAGTCACAGAAGGAGTTTGTCTGGGACCCGCCAACAAGCTTCGTGTCGCCTCTGCTCAGCCAGGTGCAGCAGCAAATTTTGCCTGGACTTTAAGGATTTGCAGCTGATTGAGGGTTATTTCCTTTACTCCACCATCTGACTCCTGTGAACATTTTGCCCCTCTGCATGCTCTTTAATAGGAGCATGTTTACTGATCCGAGTTGAGGGCTGCTTTCTTTTTCCTTTTGTTAAATAATTGGATGACATAATTACTAATCTTGCTTTCTTCCTTCTATGCCTTTCATGAAAAATGAATCATTTCTTTCATGCTCTGAGGTTTCCTGGTTACAACAAAAAACACTACGGTTTTTCAGTCTCTTTATTTTTTTTGATCCCGGGCCACTGGAACCCTACTTTTGGGTTTCACTTCTCCCACAATGCCCTCTAGTCCTGTCCAAACCAGAAAAACTCAGCTTTATTTTTTATTTTATTTATTTCCTTGGGCAACTGACCTTCAATCACTGTTATCCTCCTATGGAAGTTATTTTTATTTTCCATCCCAGGATATTATAAACTGAAAAAATAGCAAAATAATGTTATAGGCAATGCTATGTGCTAGTTACAAAGGTCATTATGCTAATGTAAACATGAGAGTAAAAAATGATCAGTATAATTTCATATCTCTGTCTCTCACATATGGGAAAAGGTTAAACATTGTTGAATGGATTAATGAACTAAGGAGAGAAGGGCAGGGCAAAAGAGGTTATGGGGAGAACAAAAATGATCAAAATATGTTATATGCATGTAAGAATCAGCTAAAATAAGGCCTATTAATTTGTATAGCCCAAACATTGATTTTAAAAAGCTGTGAAATAAAAAAAGAATAATAAAAAAGCTGAAATGTTCAAGACCCAAAACATAGAAAAGAGTAAATTATTCTTTATTTAATTTAATTTATAGCAATAGTTCATTAACTGGAGAGTGAATAACTTGCTATTCATGTCTACTTAGCTCCTCCACCCTTCCCCATATACTGTATAGGCTTCTACCTTTACTGATAGATCCCTTGCTGTAAATAACTCAAGAATGGATTTTTTTGCTTAAGCAAAACATTTAGCATTGTCAAAAATTAAAATAATATAAGAAGATATACCTCAGGAAAAGTTTTAATTTGTCACTTGTATCTACCTTGCTCTTTTCCTACCCTCAACTACTTTTACTTCTGTCTTATGTATTCCTCCAGTACATCTGTGTACAGATAGAAGCCATAAGCAAGTATGTATTTGTTCTGACTGAAGGTTGTTACACAAAAGTAGGGTATTAGGCCGATTTGTATGCCGATGTTCAAGGACTTGTTTACCAATGTTTATAGCTGCAATAGTATACACAGTAGCCAGAAGGAGAAAACAAACCAAATGTCCATCAACAGATGAACGGGTCAAATAAGTGTGATCTGTCCATACGATGGAGTATTATTGAGTCATAAAAAGGAATAAAGTTCTGATATGTATGACAAGAGAGATGAATCTTGGAAACCTTATGCTAAGTAAAATAAGCCAGACACAAAAGGACAAGTAACTGTATGGTTTCATGTGTGTGTGTGCTAGGAATTGGACCCAGGGCCTTGTGCATGTAGGCAGGTGCTCTACCACTGACTCAGACCCCCAGGCCCTGACTCTACTTAAAGGATGTACGTGGGATAGGCAAATTCGTGGAAATGGAAAATGGACTGGAGGTCACCGAGGGATGGAGAGTCACAGAATGCAGAGTTATTGCTTGGTGATTACAGAGTTTCCTGTATAGAGTGATGAAAGTTTTGGAAATAAATAGTGGTGATGGTTACACAATCTTCAGAATGTACTTAATGTCACTGAATTGTACAGTAAAAAATGGTTAAAATGGCAAATTTTGTTATACATAACAAAATTAATATTTCACCATACTTTTAAAGATTAATAATGTACTAAAAACAGTAGATTCAAATGGATGAATTGTATAGTATGTGAATTATAGCTCAATAAAGCTATTTTTTAGAAAGAGTAGCACACTGTTCTGTGTCTTGTTTGTTTTTTTCCTTTTAACAACAAATGCTAGAGACTTTCCAAAACGGGAGACAGAGAGCTTCCTTGTTCTTATGGATTTATTCATGATGTGTGGGT
Organism: Hystrix cristata; assembly: GCA_004026905.1. Classification (NCBI taxonomy): domain Eukaryota; kingdom Metazoa; phylum Chordata; class Mammalia; order Rodentia; family Hystricidae; genus Hystrix; species Hystrix cristata. Next base: position 15,446 of record PVJO010027328.1, on the reverse strand, counting down.
ATACTATGGTCTGTTAGCCATTTGCCTAGTGCAGGGCAATTGGGTTTTGTCCAGTCTTTTGCTATTCTAAACAGATCTACAGGGTGTAACTTTGCGCATTTGTGTGAAGGTATCACATGGAGATACAAGCCTGTAGCTACACTTTTGGGTTTTGCTAATCTGTTCAATGAAAATTACTATGTTCAATTACTGTGACTTGAGGTTGAGGATTTTTCATATTTGTGCTCTCAAGGCAAGCATTCTGTCCACTGAACTAAATCCCTAGTGCCCCTGTATATCTTTATGTCTTTTACTAGTCTTCTCTTGGGATGGTTCATGTGTGTGTGCACATGTGCATGCTAGGCAAGCACCATACCACTGAGCTACATCTCCAGCTCTTATATCTTTTTTAGGAGTTTTAATATACCAGGGAGATTAAAATTAGCCTTTCCATTCAAAATATTCCCAGTTTGCAATTTTTTTATTACTTTGTTTTTTTTAATGCTTAAATTTTTAGGTTGTTGTTGTTTTGTTTTGCTTTGGGATTTGGGGCTTCTTTTTTCTTTGGGGGGACAGGGTCTTGCTGTGTAGTTCAGGCTGGCCTTGAACTCTCAGTGATCCTCCTGCCTCAGCCTCCCGAGTGCTGGGATTACAGACCTGCGCCACCACACCTGACAAGTTTTCAGTTTTTATGTAGTCAAATTTATCAATCTTTTGAGTCATTCACAAAAGGCTGTTCCCCCTGCAAAGTTACAAAGGAATTTGTCCATGTTTTCAAGTGTTTTTATTACATCAATTTCTACATCCAGTTACTTGAGCCATCAGGAGTTCATTTTGATATATATTGTGAGGTATAGATCCAGCTGTATCTTTTTTCAGATGTCAAGATATCAGCCTTAATTTTCTGATACCAGTTTTTAATAAAGTCCATATTTACCTAAGAATACACCATTACCATATACTCAATTCTGATGTACGTTGTTTCTATTTCTGGACTTTAATTTTGCTCCTTTAGTCTGCTCATGCACCAGTATCAAACTGTTTTAATTAGTGAGCTTTAAAAGATTGTATTTTTGCATCTGGCTAGATTCATTGTTTTTTATTGCTCTTCCTTTTTAGAGTTTTCCTGGCCATCTTTGTTTATTTTTCCATCCAGTCTTATTCTATCACTACCTTATAAACCATTTAGTTCAGGCTAATGTGGGGATAAATGCCGAAGGGCCAGTACCATGTCATAATGCATTTTTAGAAGAAATTGAATAACTAACTTGTAATAAAACTGTATATATATCTTGACATAAAATTTTTTCACTTAAGCATTTTCCTATTATTAGAGTCTTTTAAAACACAATGTTCAATAATTTCCTTAACTATTCATCTACTGCTGGACACTTTCCATTTTCCCTTATTGTTTCCAATCCTTTTCATTATGGAAAATAAAATTTAAAAAAAATCCTGTAGTGAAAATATTTAAGCATAAAAACTCTTCATACAATCTTTGGCACTGATTTTAAAGTGAGATTCCAGAAGCAAGACACGCAGGCATCTGTAAGATGTGGACACTGATTACTAAAATCTGTACCTGTTTACACTTCAATACACGAGTATATGCAGTATCGATTTCACCATACCTCGCTCAACAGCAATTGATTATCTTGGTCCTTTGAAATTGGTCCTTTGAAAGTGTCACTTAGGGCACTTTAAATGGTGTAAATATAGGTAGGAATGTAGTTTATTGATAGAGTGCTTGCCTAACATGTGTGAGGTTCTGGGTTCAATCCTGAGTACCTCTAAAAAAAAAAGTATACATATAGAGGTGAGTGAGCCCCACCGTGGTGGAGTTAGGGTAGAATGAGTTTATTTAAAAAATAAGTACTGCACAAGTTTTCTCCCTCTTTGAATGCTGAAATGGTCTGGGGAGGAGACCACATAGTGGCCTCAGCAACTTCTCAGAGTTAATGATTACAATTCATCTCCCCCTACCCCTCACACACACTTCAAAAAAATACTTCCGGAGATTTAATTATGAACGTAGAGAGTTGGATGAGGCCTAGTGGCTTACATAACCGATGTGAGTCTTGATATGAAGTTATCAAAAAGGTTAAGAGAAATGAAACTAAGGGCAAAGCTTTGGCACTAACTAGAAACAAGAGATAAAGGACCTTGGCTGGGTGTGGTGATGCACACCTGTCATCCCAGCATTCTGGATGGCTGAAGCAGGAAGATCACGACTTGGAGCCCAGCCTGGGCAACTTAGCAATTTAGTGAGATGCCATGTCAAAAATAAATAAATAAAATGGGAACATAGCTCATTGTAGAGGCCCTGGGTCCAATCCCCAATACTAGAAAAACATAGGAGTGAAGGAGGCTCGATTCCCCAAACCAAAGAAGTTTAGACAGCTGTGAGCCCTTTCAATTCAGTCCAGCACAGGATGACCACATTACCTACAAATAGCTTTGGTGGGTTTTTTTGTTTTGTTTTGTTTTGTTTTTTTTGGTGCCAGGGATCAAACCCAGGGCCTTGCACTTACAAATAGCTTTTGTTTGATTTTCATGGCTGTCTTCGGGGCCGAAGTTCTTGATTCTGTGTCTGTGGCCCCCTACCGCAGCCCTAACCCTTTGCTGACAGCTGAGTCCTCTTCATTTGGGTTTAGATTCCATAGCTACATCAGTCTGAGTGGGACTTCTGTCATTCAAACTTCTAGTAATTTCTTGGAGATCCCTAGAAACACAGAGTGGGAAGGGACCAAGGGACTACATTAGTCAGCTTAGGCTGCCACATCAAAATGCCACAGACAGGTGACTTAAACAGCAAAACTTTGTTTTCTCATAATTCCAGAGGGTGGAAGTCCAAGGCAAGGTACCATCAGGGATGGATTCCAGTGAGATCTCCCTTCATGGCTCACACATGGCTGCCTTCCCACCACACCCTCACAGGGCCTTTCCTCTGTGAGCACATGGGGAGAGAGCTCTCCAGTGTATCTTTCTCTTCTTAGAAGGACACCAGTCCTGGCAACTCAAGGTCTCACCCTTATTACCTTATTTAACCTCAAATACTCACTTAAAGGCCTCATGTTCAAATACAGTCACACTGGTGAGGGCTTCAAACACATGAATTTTAGGGGGACAGAATTCAGTCCATAACAGGAACAAGAAGGTAGGTAGCATCTCAAGAGTTCTTGCTAATGTCAGTAGTTTGGGCAGAGAGTTATAGAATACCAGAACTGACTGTAGGCTATTACATATAGAATTGGAAGTTAGAATGGAATTTAGAAACCTAACCCTTATTTTGTAATTAGAGGTCCAAAGAACTCAAAAGACTATTTTAAATTAAATCTGGGATTTATTTCATTTTACCCCCAGTATATTATTGATTATATATGTCAAGTCTTATGCCCTTCATATTTCTTTCCCAACACTAATTACATTTGTATTCATCTGTTTCTCTTTGTGGCTATAATACCCCAGAACACCAAAACTTGCCCATCTTATTTATTAATCTACAAATAACAGTGCCTAACATGTTGTCTTACTGCTTATTAAGCATAAGAACTCTTTATTCAGTCTTTGGCACTGACTTTTTTGTTTTGTTTTGTTTCGTTTTGTTTTTTGAGATACGGTCTCACTGTGTAGTTCAGCCTGGCCTTGAACTCACTGTGTAGCCCAAGCTGGCCTCGAACGTGCATCAGTACTCCTGCCTCAGCCTCCCGAGTGCTGGGATTACAGGTGTGCACCACCACACCCAGCTTTTGGCACTGACTTTTGAATTAGATTGTTGAGATAAGAGTCTCAGGTATCTTTAAAATGTAGATACACATTTCTAAAATTTGTGAAAGGGCTCAGTAAACAGTGAATAAATAAGTGACAGAATAATAAAAGCTAACTTTTCATGCATAGTCGTTATTAGCTATGTTCTTTACATTTTATTATCTTATTCTCAGTTCATCTTGCAAATTGTGAAAGGAGGAGCCTGAAGCTTGAGAGGGCTGGTTAATACCTTTCCCAAATACAAAGCTAAGGACAGAGCTACAATTCGAACTCAGGTCTGACTGGCCCCAAAGTTCATCTAAATGCTTAATCAAAACATGGAATCTGCCTGCTTCAAATTCAACCGAAAGCATAAGGAAGGGAGGGAGGTCTTCCAGGGAAATAGAGAAAAATCGTAGAAGTTTCTTTTTAAAATGTGGCTTAAAGCATGTCTGAGTGTTACCTTCATGTAGAGGAAAGAGCATAAACCAAGCCATGGAGGTTGGAAAAAGCAATGTATATTCAGAAAACTAAATAAATTCAGAGGGCGTAGAGGAGGCGGAAACTTGAAGCTGCAACAAGAGACCAGAGAGGTAATTTAGGTCCAAACTGCTAATGATCCTGTCTGTGGGGGTCAGTAAACCATGACCATGTGGATCATGCTCGAATCCCTTATTCAAAATGCCGAAGCATTTACATGGAACCTATGCACATCATCCTGTATACCTTAAATCATCACTAGAGTCCTTATAATAGCTAATGCAATGTAAATGCTGCATAAATAGCTATTATACTGTATTGTTAGGGAATAGTGACCCAAAAAATAGTCTGTACATGTTCAGCACACAGCTTTCCCCCAAATATTTCCCATCAGCAGTTAGTTGAGTATGAGAACATGGAATACAGCAGGCAGGTGTATATACTATATGGGCCTTTACAAAAAAAGCTTTCCACCCTAACTTCAATATTCCTGGAAAAGTTTAGATTTTGTTTTGTAAAGCAAGGGTCCCCATCCCTGGGCCATGGACCAGTACCAATCCATGGCCACACACCAGTAGTGTGCAGCAGGTGAGCAAGCAAAGGTTCATGTGTACTTACAACCACTCCCTATCACTTGTGTTACCACCTGAGCTCCACCTCCTCTCAGAGCAGGGGCAGCGTTAGATTCTCCTAGAAGCACTAACCCTAGTATGAACTGCTCGTGTGCGGGAAGTAGATTGTCCACTCCTCCTAAGAATCTAGTGCCTGATGATTTGAGGTGGAGCTGAAGCAGTGATGCTAGGGCTGAGGAGCAGCTGTAAATACAGATTAACATTAGCAGAGAGGTTCGACTGCACAGAGACCATAATAAGTCAATTGCTTGTAGACATATCAAAACCCTATCAGGAGGTGACAAACTGCATTTGGCAGCAGGCTGTCAGTCAGAATCCAGCATGGCCACCCATTATTTTATTTATTATTTATTATTTCCATCCGAGCCTCTTTTCCACACTGTGCCTTTGTCTTAGTCACAGTTTATTGCGTAAGTGCAGGCTGCATAACATAGTGCTGACTCACTAGCAAGCAGGAGGCCTAGGTGAAAAGCCTGAGCTCTGCCATCTTGGGTACCCTGACCGCAAACTCCACCCCACTCAGGGGTTTTCACCTCACAATCTACCCGTGAATCTTCCAAGTTCCCTTGGCAAGAGGTGCAGAGCATTCTACCCATAATCCACAACAAGATAGGCAGGAGCAACAGGCTAATAAGCAGCCACCTCCCCTTCTAGGGGCTATTCTCTGGCTCTATCCCCTCCCAGGGTGGAGAATCTTGGGCCTTGTGATGGTTGATTGATCGTGTCAACTTGCAAGAGAAGTTTAACTAAATTGGTTCAGTAATTGCACACCCTACAGCGTAGACGATCCACCCCCGGCCGGCTCATCACCTGGATGGTATAAAAGGGAAATGAAGAAGGATGAATCTGCTTCAGTTCTTTTGGAAGAGCTCCACCTTTACTTGGACATAATCTCCTCGCTTCGCCTTCGCCTTGGACGTAATCTCCTGGCTTCCAACACAGACTCTTCAGATTCCATCGCAGACCTATTGGGCTCCAGATCCTTCGGAGCTCCAGACCTTGGCCTGGATCCTTTGGAGCACCAGATCTTCAGCTGAACCCTTCAGATCTCCCGTGCGCAGACAGACCCTCTGCACTCTTCCACATCTGACTTTGTACGAAGCCCTTGTAAGCCAATCTATAAGCTCTTACATATTCATATATCTTGTATTATATGTTTCTCTAGTGAATACTGACTAATACAGGCCTCCGGGGAAATGTACATCACTGGTCTCAGGACCTCTTGTAGCTCTGCCCACAGGGGCCTGGTGGACAAAGTACTGTGCTGCTGTAGATTCACCCCCAACTGTGCCAATGTGAGAGTCTGGACAGTACCACTCTTGGGCTCACTGGTCCAAACTCAGACCCATCCCACTACTGAGTAAGAGATCTTGATGACCATAGGAGCTGACTTAGTAATGTTTTCAATGGTTATCAGAGCAGCATAAGCCGCAACCAGCTGTTTTTCTGTCAGTGAACATCAGCTCTCACCTCCTTCCCACAGCTGGGACCATAACCCTATCTGTTGTCAAAGCCACTCTGACTTCTGCCATAATGCCCACCCAAAACTGTCCATGGTGACATAGACCTACAGCTTACACTGTCGTTCTGGGTCAAAGATATACAAAGATTAAGATGTCTTTATGATCCTTTTTGCAGTCTTAAGGGTTGTTTCCACTTCCAGGGACCAGTCCCAGGAACTGCCTTCCTTTGTTAGCCTGTAATAGGGGGTGTAACACCTGGGCCAGATATGGCATGAAAGCTCTCCACTAGCCCAGCAACCCTAAGAAGGTCTGCAATTGCTTTACTGTGGTAGGGACAGGATGGACCTGGATCTTACCTCTGACTGCACTGGGAATAATTTTTGTCTTACCTGACTAGAAAACCCTCAAGAATTTGACTGACAGTCCAGGCCCTTCCCTCATTGACTGCCCAACCACATGCTTTGAGATGTGCTAGGAACGCTTGTACATCTGCCTCAAAGTCCGCAGGAGAATCACAAGTAAGCAGAATATCATCAATATAATAATGGTACATCTGCACAGACAGTTGCCTTGGCCACTAAGCCAAATCCAATGCCACTAAACCATGACACAAGGTGAGGCTATGCAGGCATTCCTGTGGGAACACCATGAAAGTCCATTGACAGCCCCACATAAAAGCAAACTGGTCCTGGCTGTCAGGGGTTATGTCAATAGAAAAGAAAGCATTAGCCAAATCTGCTACAAAGTGACAAGTACCCAGCCACTGACTAAGGCAATCCATCGGGTCTGCCACAAAGGGCACAGTGGAATCCAACGGAAGAATGACCTTTTTTTCGCTCCTGGTAGTCTACCGTCATCCTCCAGGAGCCATCAGTTTTTTAACCAGCCACACAAATGAGTTATAAGGACTACAAGCTAGCTGGATAATTCTTACCTTCTCTAGTTCCTCGATTGTCCTGCTGATTTCATCACATCCACCTGGCAGGCAGGACTGCTTCACAGCCATGACCCTTTGGGGCACTGGCGATGTCAAAGGGGGACTCCATGTGTGGCCTCTTACCATCGCCTTCACAGTGCACATGTGCAAGTGGAGTTCCCCCATAGTAGTCTGGAGCCATAGCCCACGGTGTATATCAACTCCTAAGATGTACTCCAATATTGGAGACACGGTCACTTTATATTCCTTAGGGGGCAGACGACCTATTTCCAAATGCACAAAGGTTGCTACTACCTTGGTGCTACCCATCTATATACAAAGTGGAGCCCCAGAATTTCTCTGGCTTTCCAAACAACAGGGAGCACTTAGCCCTGGTGTCTGCTAGAGCCAGAACCCATCAGACATTGGTCAGGGCCCAGTGGATTGCTAGTTCCACGTGAGGCCTCCAGTCCCCATAAGTCACAGTCAGATGGGAACCTTGATGTTGGCTCTATTCAAAGGTGAACAGAGTGTCCAGAGGGCCGGAAGCAAGATGATCTTCCAACTTAATAGCCTGAGCTGTGCCTGCAGGGTGAACGTCCTTCTCTGTATTTGTGCCCCTCGTCAGGGGGTGAATCTTTCATCCTTTGGCAACTGCCTCCATAACTCTAACAGGCAGGCATTCAGCTTTTTGTCAGTCTTAGCCTGATCGACTCTTGCCCCTAACAGGTCTACCCATATCTGCATATGTGTGACTTTTGTGGGCTTCCCTGATCACTCCTCCCTTTGTGGTGTCCATGACATAAAGTGGATGTTACGGCCCTGCCTTCTAGTCTCTACTTTCCCCAGGCCAGCCACCATAGTAGTCACTTCATTAATGTGGAGCTCCACATAGGGAGCCAGGGTGACTGTGAGCGACCCAAAGGAGGAGGGAGTGTTCTGGAGAACCTTGTCCCTCATGCCTGCAGGGAATAGTTCATCACTGTGGCCCTGGATGTTAAGGTTAAACGTTGCCTGCTGTATACCCAACTCCTGCAGGGCCTGTACAAGGTCAGCAAATGACTGCTGCCATTTGCTCACTGTCTCGCACACATCCTCCGCCATTGGCCCACATCATACAAATGACTTCCATAAGCCAGTCAAGCATGTAGTAAGTATCCTGTCCATACAGGGGCAGTTCGGCAGCCGCTGTCTAAGGAAGAGGTGCCAGGTGATTGAGGCTAAAGTCTCTACTCTTGTCCAGTACACCTAATACCGTCCATCCCCCAACCCACAGTTGCAGCAATCAAACAGCCAGTGGTTCTCTGTAGTCTCATTTAAATTGATTTCCCAAATCAACCAGTTCAGCCTGGGTGTAGGGGTGGTATGTGGTGAACTCAGTCATTTGGACAGGCCCTGTGGCCATCCCACCAGGTGCCATGGGCTGCTGCTGCTTCATCTTCCGAATCGGCACCAGAGAGGCCGTCCTGCATGGAATTGGCTCAGTATCTTCAGAGTTATCTGCGTGAGCTGTATTTTCTCATCAGTATGCATTTCTTCTGGATATGATTTAGGAGCACCTGCTAGCTTATCTTCCAAGTCCCTAATGCAAAAGTCTGGTCTTAAGGAGGCTTCCGTCTCACCCTAAGGGCAGTAAGAAACATCCACCTTGCCGACCTAGCATGGCATTCTTCTTCTCCAAGATCTCTCCCACAGTATGCAAGGCTTTCTCCATCAAAACTGGCACCCCATACACCTCCACCCAAGCCAGAGAAGGGGCCCATGCCGAGAGGAGGCCAGCCATGGTACTTGGTGGCTGGCCACCCCTCAATCCCACCCAGGAGAGCAGAGGGTTCTATACCAGACTGTGCCAGTTGTTCCACCACTCATCAGAGTTGGGGAGGTCACTCAAGATTCGAGTTGCCTGGAGAAAAGACACGGAGCTATGGGAATGTCTGATATGGCTTTACTATCTCAGCAGCTTGGGGAGCAACACTGCAAAGTTCCACACCCAGGGCTGGCGATTTATCTCAGTGGTTAGAGTGTTTGGGCAAGGGGCAAGGCTCTGAGTTTGATTCCTAGCACAAAAAAAAAAAAAAAAAAGTTCCACCCCCTTATATACAGTATCACACAAAGCCAGCAAGTTGCCAAAAAGTTATATAATGCAGATTACTTGTTTACATATTTATGTTGACTCAGTAGCAAGTGGAAGGCCTAGGCAGAAAACTTGAGCCCGGCCGTCTTGGGTACCCTGGCCACACAACTCCCAACAAAAAGAAAACTGCATTTAAAAGAAAAGAACAAGAGTCCTACTTAAATTATGGGTTAATTGCAACGAGTGAATCATATCCTCCAAGTCTGCTTTGTATAATCTGTGGCAACCAGCTATCCAACATTGCCATGAAGTCTTCAAAACTGCTTCTCTATATGGAGATCAAGCATCCTGCATTAAAAGACAAGCTTTTGGAGTTTTTCAAAAGAAAAACATGTGAACATAAAGAACAGAAGCAATTATTAAAGGCCCCCACTTCATTACATATGCTGCGCTAGGAGCATCATTCTTAGCGGCGAAGCACATTGCTAAAGCTAAGAAACCCTTTACTGTTACCGGAGAGTTGATCCTGTCTACTGCTAAAGACGTGTCGTGAACTTACAGGCGAGGCTGCAGGTCAAAGAGTGCCCTGTGCTCCTCTTTCGGCCAGCTCTCTAGCACCATAACTAGATGAACTGATGGCATGTCAGAGGACATTGAGACAAAATTGTCAGAAAGAATTAATAGGTCATAGTAGTATGCAAGGCAGGTTGACAAGTCTGCTATTGACGTCAAAGCAACAGTGCTTGTTTCTGTGCGATAGATTTTTCAGGAAGATGTGCGGGAGGATATGTTATGTGTGTTGTTGTTACCAACCAACACCACAGCTGCAGAACTAGTCAAGTCTTTGAAGATTACATATCAGGAAAACTGAATTGGTCATTTTGTATCTGTATATGCACACAAGGAGTGGACACCACGACTGGATGGCTTTTTGGTGTCACTACTCAGGTCAAAGAGGTGGCTTCTGAAAGTGAGGCCAGCCTGAAGTACATAGAAAGACTGTGTCTCAAATACATGCATACATACATACATACATACATACATACAGTGGCTGCATTCAAAGCCAAACTGGGATTCTGGGGTGATGAGTAAACAATGAGATTTTTGATTTTTGACATAATTCAAACATCACCAGATTTGGGGAGACTGAGCCAGGGCCTTCTTTCTCCCAGCTGGTGCATGATCACCTACTTCAGCTTTCAGAAGAGTTTGAGCATTACTCTGCAATCACAAAAGAGCCCTGAACTGTGAGAGAATGGATCCATGAGCCGTGTGTGAATAAGCCAGGTGAAACAACTTTGTCCGTGCTAGAAGAGGATTGACCGCTTAAGGTAACAAATGACAGTGGTCTTGAAAATATGTTTGAGACTTCAAATCTCAATACGTTTTCTATTAAAGTCAAGGTAGAATACCCTGATATCGCCACAAAGGCACTAAAAAGCCCACTTACGTGTGCCAACATCCCATCTTTGTGAAGCAGGGTTTTCTGCAGTGACAGCAACCAAAACAAGATCATGGAGTAGACTGGACATAAGCGACATACTTCAGGTGTCACTGTCTCCCATTGCCCCCAGATGCGACCATATGATTGCAGGAAAACAAGCTCAAGCTCGAGGCCACAACAATTCTGCATTATGGTGAGTTGTATTGATATTATAGTATATATTACAGTATAATAAGAAGAAGAAGAATGCACACAATAAATGCAATATGCTGGAATCATCCTGAAACCATCACTCCCAGCCCATGGAAAAATCGTCTGTCATAAAACTGGTCCCTGGTGCTAAAAAGGTTGGGGACCACTATTGTAAAGCCTTTTCCTTGTAAGGGCAATTGTTGCCAAGTATTCAAGTAAAAAAAAGGATGTTTACCCTTGGGGAGAAAAGGGACAGATGAAAAGGAAACGATGACCTGAATTTTGCCTTTTTCCTTTGGGTAGATTTGAAGATAGCTGGAACTGTTTTGGACTGGTTAATTCTGTAGATCATTCAAATGCAGATATGTAGTAGGGCTGAATGAGTGTAGCCAAGACAGGCAGGAGAGATTGACCAGTAAATGGGAAATTCTCTGTTTGCTGTCCTAGCTGGCTTGTTTCTTTTTTTTTTTTTCAATTTAGACTAGCATGTTTTAATGATTGACGTTTCCAAAGTGGAGACTTTGAAGAAAGGTAGCAATCAGGAAAGGATGATCAGGCTTCATTATGGATTAAGCAGAAAATCTTCACTATTACACAAATTCCTTATAAACTTTTAGAACAATAACCATTGAAAAGTTGGAGACTACCTAAATTATGTTTCTGTATAGTTGTAGATATCAGTGTTTACAATGAAATTGTTTATTTCATCAAACTGAAAACAATTATACCATTTAGAATCAGAATTTTAAAAGAAACATCAACCCCCTGAACACATCAAGACGATCATAGTGTTTCAGAAAGTCAATGTATACGATTTACACAGTAAGCCACATGTCATCCAGCCAACAAAATGACAGCTTTTTCATTACTGGGAAAGAAAAAATCCACACTGGAAAAATATGTTGTATAACCAACTCCCTTATGATAATGGCAAGGGCGTATCACAAGCTGGAAGAGATGAAGCCAGGCCTGGTGGTATTACTGGGTAGCTCCTTCTAGATGTTGGCTGGCCAAATAAAGGTTACTGGGTTTTGTGGTGCTTGTGTTGTTGTGGCAAAAAAGTGTTATAGCTCACTGTCACCAGCGTCACAGCTCAGTGTTATTGGTGTTACGGCTTGGTGTTACCAGTGTTACAGCTCTGAGATTTCGAGCGCCATTCTGAGAGTTGGAGAACTCAGGTTTATTCACGTCGACGGACCAGGGGAGTTTTTTGCACTCCCAAACCTGGGCCCCCGCACAGAACTCCCAGGGTTTGTACAGGGAGTTGGGTTTGGGTTTTGCAATGTGTTTAGGGGGGGTTACAGAAGCAGAAAGCCAAGTTCCATCTCTGGTCCCCGGGTTACAGAAGGAGGCGGGGAGGGGTTTGATGATAAAGGCAGTGACCAGGGTCGGGCTGGGTCAGCCATTACCTGTCTCATTACCATTTCTGAAGAGCTGAGAAAGGATTTTATGACCCTGCGTCAGAATCTAGAGTTTGGGCCCTGGGGCTTTCCCGTCTCAGCATCTCCTTCTGGAGCTGGATTCCAGGTTCTTTTAATCTCAAACAAAGAATTGGACAAAACGAATGAAAAATGGCAACAAAGTTTATTTGAAAAAGTAAAAGTGAAGAGTGAGAAACTGGCTCTGCAGAGCAAGCTTGGGCCAAGTAAAAGTGGAAAAAGCTAAAAGTACACCCTGGAGGACACAGGATGGGCTATTGTGAGGAAAGCCACAATACAAGTGTTTCATGGCGCCTGTGTCCTTTTATACCATCCACATCTGGAGGAAACCCACAAGAACTTCTACATATGGGACCCTACGCCTCCTATCTCATTTGTACCTGTTAGGTTGCAGCCCAGGTTTATTACAGCTCAGTGTTACAGCTCAATTAGGTGCGCAGCCCAGGTCCACCGCCGGGGTGGACACTGGGACAAAGCAATCGGCCCAGCAGGCCAGATTTATTAGGTTTATTATAGCTCATGATCGCAGCAGCTCAGAATCACAGCTCGGCGCTTCAGGATCGCAGCGGCTTGGGACCAAAGCTCGGCACCTCAGGATCGCGGCGACAATGGCCAGACTCCATGCAGGAGTAAGGCAGTGGAGGCTGGGTAGAGAGGTGGGCAGGCTGACGATGCTCGCTGATGCTTGCCAATGCTCGCCGTGGGGATGTTGCAGCTCTTCACGGTGTTCCAGCTCCTCGGCCTCGCTCGAGCGAGTGTGGCACCGAATGACTCGGATAGTGGCCTTTTATCCCTTAGCCGCCCCCCCTTTCTTGACGTTGGAGGTTTGAAAAGTGCACGCTTATGATTGGTCCTTTCTACACGGGGTGTTTGGGTGGTGGGTAACGCCCCTGGGCAAATTGGCACGACGGACCTAATTGGGGACTCTAGTCAGGGGGAGGGGCCATTGTTTCGGCGGGAGATTCTGGCATAGAGACGGGAGAAGGGGGCTTTTTGAGAAACCTGCGACGGCCATTTTGGGCATCTGTGGCGGGTCATCCTAACAGTACCTACCTGTGATCTCAGCATCCAAGGAGGCAAGAGGATCTCAGCAGGAGGGTCACCAAGTTTGAGGCCAGTCAGAGCTACATAGTGAGTTCAAGTTCAGCCTGCATTACATAGTGAGGCCTTGTCTCAAAAAAAAAGGAAAGGACAGAAAAGAAAAAGAAAAAGCTGAGTGTTTTGGCACATGCCTGCAATCCCAGCACTCGGGAAGAAGATTGTTGTGAGTTCGAGGCCAGCCTGGGCTGTAATAGTGAGTTCAAAACCAGCCTAAACTACATGGTAAGACCCTGTCTCAAAAGAGAAAGATGGAAGTGTCACCAGGCTGGGTTTGAGGAGGTCCCCAAAACTGAAATAAGGAACCTAACCAAGACTTTTGTAGAGGAAGTTTGCGAGTTTGCTGACTCTTATCACAAGAAAAGAATTTTCAGGACATGTCAGCAAGTGCAGGGGGTTTATTAGGCCGAGATTTTAGGATACACTCAAGAGTGGAGTGCAGACACTCAGAGAAATGAGACACAGTACAATTTGGAACTGAAAATCTTTATGTGTTTTTTGGTGATGGAAATCTTTGGTCTTGGTTTCCTGGGTGGAGGAGGATGGCCCACCCACAGTAAGATAATGGTCTAGTCTTAGGAGACATCCTAATTCATAGGTGAAAGGATGGTCTATTTGCAGGTGAAAGAGGACAATTTGCACGTAAAAAGGGAATGGCTGAACAATTTGCAGGTGAAAGAAAATTGCCTGGGTGTATTGTGTTCTGGGAGAAGAGAAAAAAATTAAGCTGGGCTTGTGTCCTGAAACTTCAGTTTTCATTATTAAAAATATGATTTTCCTTGTCTCCTTTCTGCCTAGTTTTCATTTCTTCTATCCTACCTCATTAGGAATGAACATTAAAATTTCTTTCTCAGTCCTCAAAGTCTCTAGAGAAATGATTGCCTTCTAATTCATTTTTGAATACATCTTGGATATAAAGGTCTATTCTATATTATTTCAAGGGCACAGTTTTGTTTTCATTCTCTCCTTCATTTCTCCATAGCTGCTTGATTCTAAATACCATTTCTTTGACAGAAGAGTAGCTTCTTTCTGTAGTTGGTAAATAATGCCAGAAATATATCAAAATGTCATTTGGCCTCATAACTCTCCATTTTGCCCTTCCAGTTTATGGTTTTCCTTTCTGTGAATTTGGCCACCCATCATTTGCTATTTCTCTATTTGTTAGTACCTCTTCAGGAATGGGGCAGTGTATTAGTCAGGTTTTCATCATTGTTACGAAACAGCCAAGGCAGGGCAACCCATTCGTGATCCCTCCTGTCTCTCAGGAGCTATTCCTATTCCCCATTCCTATTCCCCAATAAATTTTCCTACTCTTAAAAAAATAATAAAATGGGCCGGGGATTTAGCTTAGTAGTTAGAGTGCTTGCCTAGCAGGCGCAAGACCCTGAGTTCAATCTCCAGCACCAAAAAAACAAAAAACAAACAAACAAAAAATATCTGAGGCAATTAATTTATGAAGAGAAAAGGTTTACTTTAGGGTTCTGGAGGTTCTTGTCAAGACTGAGCAACCCCATGCTTTGGGCCTCTGATGAGGGTGCCAGGTGTCAATGTCAAAGCAAACCGTTCACATCACAAGCCAGGAACAGAGAGAGACAGGATGGGCCAATGTTATCGGAAGCTCATGGCTTTCGATTCACCTGGATTACTATGGCAAAATGTGAGGGGTAGCTCCTTCTAAAAGTGGCTCACCAAATAAATATTACCAGGTTCTGGGTTGCTCACCTCTCCTTCCGGAGTTGGAGTCCAGGTTCTTCTCATCTCAGACAAAGACCTGAATGAAACAAGCAAAAAGCAGTGATACAGTTTATTTGAAAAAGTAAAAGTGAAGAGTAAAGGGGAAACTGGCTCTGCAGAGTGATCTTGGGCCAAGTAAAAGAGGAAAAAGCAAGATAAAAGTACACCCTGGAGTAAGCAGGGTGGGCTACCATGAGGAAAGCCACAATAGCAAGCTCTTCTTGGTCTGTGCCCTTTTTTACCGTCCA
>PVJO010027327.1:0-19818 GCA_004026905.1 Hystrix cristata | reverse complement strand
TACACCTCTTTGTCCTTATTTACAGTTATGGTCTCTTATATCAGAGAAACAATTCGATGTGTGCTCATGAGTGTCCGATTTATTTCACTTAAGAGTATGTTCTCAAGAAACATCCATTTATATATGAATGACTCTAGTTTATCCTTTTTTATGGCAGTGTAGTACTCCATTGTGTAGAAAAACCACATCTTGTTCAGCCACTCGTTGGTTGTTGGGCATTTAGGTTGTTTCCAAGACTTAGCTATTACAAATTGTGTTGCTATGAACATGGTGGTGCATACGTCCTTGTGGTATGATGATTTTAATTCTTCTGGGAAGATCCCCAGTAGGGGAATAGCTGGGTCAGAAGCTATCTTTTCTTCATTGTATGTTTTCGGCCCCTTTGTCAAAGATCAGATGGCTGAATGTGCCTGGGATTGTTCTGCATCCTTTGTAATATAACTTGAAATCTGGGATTGTGGTGTTTTGTGCTTTGCTGTTCTTGCCCAGGATTGGTTTTGCTATTCTGCGTCTCTTGTTGCACATGAATTTTAGGATCATTTTCTCTAGTTCTGTGAGGAATGCTGTTGGTATTGTGATTGGGACGGCATTAAACCTATATATCAGTTTTGGAAGTATGGCCATTTTGACAATATTAATTCTGCCTGTCTGGGAACAGGGGCTATTTTATCACTTTCTGATGTCCTCTTTGATCTTCTTTTTTTCTGAGTACTGTAATTTTCATTACAGAGGTTTTTCACTTTTTTGACTAGGTTAATTTCTGGGTATTTAATCTTTCTTGATGTTATTGTGAATGGTACTGTTTTCCTAATTTCTTTCTGTTTGATTTCATTATTGGTATACAGGAGTATCATACATTTTTGTGTGTTGATTTTGTATTCTGCTACACTGCTGACTTTGATTGTTAATGGTAGGATATGGAGGAGGGATAGTGAGACACTGCTAGGACTTCGTTTGTTTCCACACTCATGTTTTTGTGTGTGAATCCTGAATCCTGCCCCATAGTTCACACTGGGTGTGGTTGGTAAATGGTGTTGACCCTAAGGCAGTAGTCATTCTGGCATCTCCCACTTTCCATGTTCCCCTATGCACCCCAAGTCATAGCCTTCTCTGCCTAACTTTATAGCCTGTGGATTTGTAAGGTGCACTTCCATGCTCCGGAGGTCCCCCTGGCCATCTGTTCCAAGCTGTGGCAACCATCCAAGCCAGGGTATATTCTTCTTCACATTGGTAGAGAGGGAAAGCAAACAGACCACTGAGTTCTGTGCTGGACATAGGCAGTGGGGCAGGAGTTCTAGCACACTGGTGGACTTAATCCCAGCACTTTCAGAGAGTGCTATCTTTGAAAGCCACACATGACTGGCCTGGCTTCTTACCACAGAGGGCAGGGTCCTGTGTCCTTCCTGGTCTGAGCTTAAAATTTCTTAAGGGGTCTCTGTCAAGCTTGCATCCTCTCTGTGACTCTCTCTTGTGGCCATCCCTGCCCAGTCACTGGGGTAAGGTGACACAAAAACTCCTAAAATATAGTTGTTCTGTAATTTTTTTTTTGACTCAGTTTTAAACCTTTAAACTCTTCCCAAAATGACTTCTGATTAAACACCTTCAAATATGGTGGGCTCTGCACTGGATTTCTTCCCCAACTCTAGCCTGTCATGCAGAAGGAGCCACTTTCAGAGTAAAACCCACATTGTTTTTGCAGTTTACATCATCGTGGGCTTTTCTTGGAGCTGGTGCTGCTGACCTGGTCTATCGTTTGTCTCTGGGGCTGCCGACCCTCTCCAAGCTTACCTTGTGTTGGTGAAGACATGTTCCTCTCCCTGTGAGCTTGGGTGAGCTTTCCAAACTGCTTTGTTCTTTTCTCTGTGTTGTGCTCTGTTTCTCTTGCTCTGCTCCAAGTTCTAGTTTTCCTGTCAGTTGCCTCCTAATTCCCAGAGACCTACTTTTATTCTCTTCACCAAGTTTTTGTTTTCCAGGTCTCTCAATTCCAGGTCCCAGAGAGACTATATTTTGCTGCTGGTCTCTACTCTTCAATTTTAAATCTCTTCATGGATTTATTTCTGTGCTCTGTATTCTGCTCCATCGGTCTGTGTATCTGCTTTCATGTTGACACCACAGTGCTATATCTTTGCAACATATTTTAAAGTCAGGTAGTATGATGCCTCCAGTTTTGTTCTTTTTGTTCAAGATTGGTTTGTCTGTTTGGGGTCTTTCATTCCCTATGAATTTTAGAATTTTTTTCTCTTTCAGTGGAAAATTACATTGGAATTTTGATAGGGATTACACTGGATACGTACATTGCTTTGGGTAGTCTGGGCATACTAAAACTATTATTTCTTCTAATCCATGAACATGAGATGCTTTTCTCTTTATTTATATCTCCACTTTCTTTCATAATTTTTTTTTATAATTTTCAGTCTACAGATATTTCATCTCCTTGGTAAAACTTGTTGCTAACTGGGTTTCTTGTTAGCTACTCTAAATGGGATTATTTTCTTGTTTTTATTTTTAGACAGTTTGTTGTTCATATATAGAAATGCTGCTGATTTTCTTATGTTGACTTTATATACTACAACTTTATTCTATTCATTATTTCTATATTTCTTGGTGGACTCTTTAAGGTCGTCTATATACGAGATGATGTGTCATATATATATATACACATATAATGGTAACTCTGGAAATCAGACTCTGCTCCCTCCATAGGCTTTTATTTTGGCACTTAAGGTGTTACTTTTTGTTTAGTGATATTTCTGAATTAATGTTGTAAAATCTGAATTCTTTTTTCTCTGTAGCCACTTTAGTGGGTGTTCCCTTAGTTTAGTAGTCAGCTAATAAGTCAACAGAGACTTCCTTAAAGACTTAAAATTAGAACAAAGCAAAACAAAAAAATTCTCCTGGTCTTTTTAGATGATATATTAGTCAGTGTTCACTAGAGAAACAGATTCGATGAAAGGTATATAAATACATAAGGATCTACAAGACAGGCGTACAATGGCTGCCTGCAGAGTGAGGTGTGGAAGAGTGCAAAAGGTCTGTCTGTGCGCTGGAGATCCGAAGCACCCAGTCAAAGGTTGAAGGCCTGGAGCTGACTGTAGAGTCCCCTAAGAGTCCGTATCAGGAGGCAAAGGGTCTGTGATGGAAGGCTGAAGGCTCTTTCCTGGAATGCTGAACGGTCTACACTGGAGGCAAGGAGATGATGTCCAAGGTGAAGGTGAAGACTGGTGTTCCTTTGTAGAAACAGAAGTGAGCCTTTCTTCTTTGTTTCCCTTTTATTACATTCAGGTGACAAGCCTATTTGTTGGTGGCACTCACACCCGGGGTGTGTCTTGTGTCTGCAGTAAAACCCTTCAGCCACACCCAGAACTGCTGGTCCAATTTAGTCGGATGTTTCCTACTCGAACTGACACAATCAGTTAACTATCACAGATAGACTCTTTCTGGGTGTTGGGTCACACGTTAAATACTCAGTGCCTTAGCCTCCACTCGTGCTTTCTCAGTGCCTGAAGGTCAGTCAGATGTGAAAATTTAGGTTCTTGGTCATTTTTCGAGCATGTGCCCAGGATCTAGATTTCCAGGACCATGTTGGTTCCAAATTGGTTACAAATTCTTCATTCCCCAAAGCGTCTTATTCCCCAGGGTTTCCTCCCAAGCTTTTCAGATAGTCTATTCTTGATCCTAACTGTAAACCCCAGGCACTGGTGGATAGTATATTTTCCTTTAAAAATTTTCAACAAATATTCCCTTAAGGTAGCCACTTCAGCCCTTGAGATGTTTTGAGTTAAGTGAATTACATGCAAAGCCTTTTAGCTGGTCCTCTAGGGAATCACCAGGGAGGTAAAAATCTACAACTGCAAGTCTTTAAAAAAAAGTTTGTTCTTCTCTTTTTTTAGTATTAGAAACATGTACAGGGAATGTGGGTTGCTTTCATCAAGGCTGACACTGAGGTGGGTGCAGGGTGGGCCTAAAATAAATTAAAATGCCACAGAACTCTCTTGGCTTTTAATTCTCTTGATTTCCCTGGTTGGTGTACACTTTTGATTCATTTCCATAGCTCTGATAAAGCTAATTCCGACAGTCTTGTGAGTTCATTCACCGCTTTTATGCACAAATGGAATTTTGAAGTCCTTTCCTCTGTCATTTCACTCTAATATTTTCTTGATTAAACTTTTGGGCTTTCTTATGGAAAATTTTTTAACTTCTTTTTAAAAAAAATTTTAGTGGTACATTTTATATGTACATAACAACATTCATCACAGGGAATTTGTACCTGTATATGATATATCTTGCTTCTCTTTTTGTCCCATTCCTCTCCCCTCCCTTAAACCTTTCCTCCTCTCCTTATGTACAAAAACTTTGTTTCCATTTTTTCCCTTCTATTCTTTTTCCTTGTCCTTCCCTTTCTTTCCCCCTCCCACCTCCCTTGTTCCCCTTCACACCTGAATAATTTCTTTGCTTTCCTCAGCATATGTTTACATATTGGTCCTTATTTACACTTTCAATTTCTCACACCAGAGAAACAATGCAATATTTAAACACATACGTCCAATTTATTTCACTTAGGAGTATGGTTTCAAGGTACATCCATTTACCTAGAAATGTTTCAAACCTATCCTTCTTTATGGCAGAGTAGTACTCCATTGTATTAAAAAACCCACATCTTTATCCATTCATCAGTTGATGGGCATTTGGGCTGTTTCCAAGATTTAGCTATTACAAACTGTGCAGCTATAAACATGGTTGTGCATATATCACTGTGATATGATGCTGTTAATTCTTTTGGGAAGATGCCAAGAAAGGAAATAGCTGGGTCAAATGGAACTTTTAGTTTTTTGAGGAATCTCCACATTGATTTCCACGGTGGTTACACCAATCTAAATTCCTACTGACAGTGGAGGAGGGTTCCTTTTTCCCCTACAATCCCACCAGCATTTGTTATTGGCCGTTTACCTGATAATAGCCATTCTTTCTGGAGTGAGATGGAATCTCAGCATTGTTTTAATTTGCGTCTTTTGAATGACCAGTGATGTTAAACCTTTTTTCATATATTTATTTGGTGTTTCTTGACCTTCTTCAGCTGAGAAATGTCTATTCATTTTAGATGCCCATTTTTTGGATTCAATCTTTAAATGTGGAGGCTTTGATTTTTTTGAATTCTTTATATATTCTAGATATTAGTCCTTTGTCTGAGGAATAGCTGGCAAAATTTTTTCCCTGACTTTGTGTGTTGTCTATTCACTCTGTTGGTAGTTTCTTTTGCTGCGAAAAAGCTTTTTAATAAGATGAGATCTCAATTGTTGATTCTTTGTGTTATTTCGTGGGTGATCAGGGTTTTGGTCATAAAATCTTCGCCTACACCTGCCTTCAAGAGTTTTACCTATCCTATCTTCCAGAAGATTTAGTGTTTCTGTTTTAATATTGTAGTAGTTACTTTTCTAGAGTCAGTAGTTTGCAAGCGGGCAGATTTAATACAGGACATTTACAAGTTATAACATTCACACACAAGCCAAATGCAGGAAGAGTGCCTAAAGTCTATCTATGACCTGGAGACCCAGAAGATCCAATCAAGGGCTGGGAGCCCACAGTAATGTCCCATGTACATTCGTGTTTGCACGAAAAGCATGAAGAAATCTATACCAAAACCAGGGTACGATGCTTGCAGAAGAGATGAAGGTTAGAGCTCCCCTGCGGCGAACAGCAGCCATCCTCAAAGACAGCAAGGCCCCGAGCTCCTCCTGTGATAACAGCTGAGTTCCCTTTAGGAGAACCAGCAGCAACAGAGCTTCTCCTGGGAAACAGCCGGCCCCTATCTTCTGCTCCTGTTCTCCTTTATGTTGTGTTGGCAACAATCCTTGGGTGAATCCTCTGTGCCCAGAACCGCAGCAACTCAATCCAGCTGGGCATTCCTGCTCAAGTTGACCACAATAATAAGTGCACCACAAATCTTTAGATCTTCAATCCATTTCCATTTTAGTTTAGTGCATGGTGAAAGATATGGGTCTAGTTTTAATCTTCAGCATGTAAAAGATGGTTTTTCCAGTACCTTTTATTGAAGAGGCTATCTTTCTTCCAGTGAAGGTGTTTGACCCCTTTGTCAAAGATAAGGTAGCTGAGCGTGTTTGGAGTTGTTTCTGCATTTTTAAATCTGTTCCATTGATCCTCAGGTCTGTTTTTTTTTTGTTTTGTTTTGTTTTTTTTTTTTTTTGCCAGCGTCATGTTGTTTTTATCATAGTGGCTTTATAATTTCAGGTCAGGGATTGTGATACCTCTGCTTTGCCTTTGTTGCCTAGAATTGCAGCAGGTCTTGTCCCACTCCAAATGAATTTTAGGATTGTTTTCTCTAATTCTGTGAGGTATGCTATTGGTATTTTGATCGGGATTGATTGGATTAAATCTGTATAACAATTTTGGAACTATGGCTATTTTCACTATATTGGTACTTCCTACCTAAGAACAAGAGATATTTTTCCATTTTCTGATATCCTGTCTGATCTCCTTTTTCAGAGTACTGTAGTTTTCATTGTTTTACTTCCTTCATTAGATTGATTCCTAAGTACTTCATTTTTTGGATGCTGGTGTTGAAGGTGTTGTCCTTAATTTCTCTAACAGTGAGTTTGTTATTTGTGTACAAGAATGCTATTGATTTTTGCGTGTTGACTTTGTATCTAGCTAGGCTGTTGAACTTGGTTATTAAGTCTTTTAGTGGAGTTTTTGGGGTCTTCTATATAGAGTATCATGTCATCTGCAAATAATGATAATTTAACTTCTTCCTTTCCTATCCTTATTCCTTTTATTTCTTTCTCTTGTCTAATTGCTGTGGCTAATGTTTCCAGAACTATATTGAATAAAAGTGGTGATAGTGTACATCCTTGTCTTGTTCTGGATTTTAGAGTGAAAGCTTTCAGTTTTTTACCATTTAGTATGATGTTGGCTGTTGGTTTGTCATGGATGGCTTTTATCAGATTGAGCTAAAGACCATCTATTCTAATTATCTATTCTAATTTTCTGCAGGGTTTTTAATCATGAATGGGTGTTGGACTTTGTCAGATGCCTTTGCTAAATCTATTGAGATGCTCATGTGGTTTTTGTCCTGGGCCCTGTTAATATGGTGTATTACATTTATTGATTTACATATGTTGAACCATCCCTGCATCCCTGGGATGAATCCTACTTGGTCATAGTGTATAATCTTCTTGATGATTTGCTGCCTTCTGTTCACCAGCATCTTATTGAGAATTTTTGTATCTATCTTCATTAAAGAGCTTGGTCTGTAGTTCTCTTTTTTCATTGGATTATTCTCTGGTTTTGGTATCAGGGTAATGTTTGCTTCCAGGAATGAATTTGGGTGTATTGCTTCCCTTTCAATTTCATTAAAGAGTTTGAGGAGTAACAGCATTAGATCTTCTCTAAGTTTCTTGTAGAATTCATCAGTGAATCCGTCAGGACCTGGGCTTTTCTTTGTTGGTAGATTCTTAATTACATCTTCAATTTCATTGACCGACATTGGGTTATTTAGAATTTTTATATCTTCTTGATTCAGCTTTGGTAATTCATATATCTAGGAATCTGTCCATTTCTTCTGTGTTTTCCATCTTATTAGAATAAAGTTTCTTGAAGTAGGTGTTGATTATCTTCCGGATTTCTGCAGGATCTGTTGTGATTTCCCTCTTTTCATCCTACTTGCATGGATTTGAGTCTTTTCTTTCCTTTTTCTGATAAGATTGGCTAAAGATTTGTCAATTTTATTTAATCTTTCATAAAACCAACTCTTTGATTCATTGATTCTTTGTATTATTTTCTTAGTCTCAATTGCATTAGTTTCTGTTCTGATCTTTATAATTTCCTCCCTTGTACGAGCTTTGGGCTTGAATTGATCTTTTTTTTTTTTTTGGTTTCTAGAAGCTTGAGGTTCAACATTAGGTTGTTTGTTTGAGCTCAATCTATTTTTCTGATGTGGGAGTTCATCACTATATATTTCCCTCACAGGATTGCTTTCCTTGCGTACCATGTTTCAGTTTGCTGTATTGGAGTTATTGTTTACTTGTAGAAACTAATATCTTCTTTAATTTCATCTGTGGCCCATTGGTTGTTCAGGAGGATGTTATTTAATTTCCACGTGTTTATGAATTTTTCGTGGTTCCTTTTGCCATTTATTTACAATTTGATTGCACTATGGTCTGAAAATATGCATGGGATAATTTCAATTCCTTTGCATTTACTTAAGCATGTTCTACGAGCTAATATGTGGTCTTATTTTGGAGCACATCCCATGTACAGCTGAGAAGAATGTGTATTCTGATGCTGTAGAGTGGAACACTCTGTATACATCTACTAAGTCCATTTGTTCAAAAGTTTGGATTTGTTCTGATAGTTCTCTGTTGATTTTTTGTTCAGTTGATCTGTCTATTTGTAACAGTTGGGTATTGAGGTTCCTCATTACAATTGTATTAGTGCTTATTTGATTTTTTTGTGTCCGTTAATATTTATTTGATATAGTTGGGTGCACTGGTATTTGGTACATATATATTTATGATTGTTATCTCTTCCTTTTTTCCATTTTATTTTAATGGTACATTTTAGATGTATATGGTGATAACATTCATCATAAGGGATTTGTACCTGTACATGACATATCTTGTTGCTTGTAAAAGGAACAATCTAATCTGTTATCTCTTCCTCTTAGATTGTTCCTTTTACAAGGATGTAGTGATCTTTGTCTTGCTTAATCAGTCTTGGCTTGAAATCCGCTTTGTCTACAAATAGAATAGCTACTCCTGCTTTTTTCCAGGTTCCTGATGGATGAAGTATTGTTTTCCATCCTTTGACTTTCAGTCTTTGAATTTCTTTTTGGATTAAATGTGTTTCTTATATACAGCATATTGTTGGATCTTGCTTCTTTATCCATTCTGCCAGTCTATTTCTTTTGATTGGTGAATTGAGAGTATTTACATTGATGGTTATAACTGATATGTATTGACTTATTCTTTTCATTTTATTTTCCTGTTGTTTGGTCACTTTTTTCTTGTCTGTTTAATTAGTTTCCTTGCCTGGTGGATTCATTCTTTTGGGGTCCCTGGAGTTGTAGTCCTCATTATCTCTTTGTAGAATGTCCTTCAGAACTTTTTGGAGTGCTGGTTTGGTGGTCATAAATTTCTTCAGGTGTTCTTTGCCATGGAAGCAACTTACTTCTCCCTCAATTTTGAAAGATAGTTTTGCAGGGTACATCAACCTGGGCTGGAGGTTGTTTTCTTTCAGGGCTTGACGTGCTTCACTCCAAGCTCTCCTTGACTTGAGAGTTTAAGTCTGTTGTGATTTTAATGGCTTTACTTTATGGGTGATTTATTTCTTTTCTCTAATGGCTTTTAGTATTCTGTTCTTGTGCTGCATTTCTGGAATCTTGACTATTATATGCCTTGGGGTAGATTTTTTTTTTATCATGGCTAATTAGATTTCTATATGCCTCACTTATCTGTATGCCAAGTCTTTTTCCATTCTTGGGAAGTTTTCTGCCATTCCTTCTGTGAACAGATTTTTTATGTTGTTTGCACTATCTTCTGCTTTTTCATTGAGTTTTGTCAGTGTTATGTTATTATTCTTTGTGTCATCTAGCAGCTATTGGATTGATTTTTTTGTGGTCCTTGTTATTTTTAAGAACTCTTTTCATGAAAGAGTTCTACATAACTGCAATCCTGTCTTCTATATCTGATATTCTGTCCTCACACTGGTTTGTTCTGCTCTAGTTACTTTCAGTGGAATTTTTAATCTCCTGTATATCTGTTTGAATTTGTTTCATGGAGTCCATTTCTTTCCTGTGTTGGGCATTCATGGTTTCCACCATTTTCCTAAGCTCCTCTATTTTTTCATCTGAATCTGCTGTAGGGTCACTAATCATGTCCTTCATTCTGGTCACCAGCTCTGAGAAATTATTTCTGATTTGATGTTTTCTAGAGCATCATTCATTTGCTTTGCTATTTCTGCTGTTACAACTCCCTAGAATCCAAGTGGGTGGCTTTCGAATTGTTTCACCTCATTGCCCCCTAGGTTTGCCTTTGGCGAGCTGGAGGTCTGGGGTTACATCTTGCTTACATGTCTTGTCATTTTCTATATTTCGAATTTAATTCCTGGTGCATCTCTTGTGGAGGCCACTGGGATCACCAGTAGTCACTGTGTGTCTGCAGCCTTGAGCTGCCTCTCCCATGCCATGAGCCAAAGCTAAGGGAGAAAGCCGCATTTTCCACATCTTCCTTCTGTGCTGAGGTCCCTCTCTTTGCTCTCTCTGTGGGCTTCAATTCTCTCTCTCTTTTTTTTTTTTGGTGCTGGGGATCGAACTCAGGGCCTTGAGCTTGCTATGCAAGCACTCTACCACTGAGCTAAATCACCCACTGGGCTTCAATTCTTACTTCAGCTCCTTGCTGGGTTCTGGGAACCAACTTTCCTCCTTCTTCTCTTCCTCTCTTTGCTATATTCCAGTGTCTGGACACCAAATCTTGGAGAGGCCATTTCTGTGCTGTTCACCACTCTGCCATCTTCCAAGAACATTCAACCCTAGATTTCAAAAAGTACATATTTTAGAGCTTTCACTGAGCTCACATTGGTGCCTCTGCTGGTATGAGACTGCAGCCAAAAAGCTCCTTTAAAAAAAAAAGAAAAAAAAAACAAAAGCTCCTTTAATGGATTGTGCCACTAACCAAATGTAAAATGCTGTAAAATGGATTATGTCCAGGATATATACATGCACACAATCTTTATCTGTCCCTTATAGAACTCTAAGAAACTGGTTACTCTGCTAGCTAGTTAAATGCTCTTTGAGCAGCTGCCGCTCTTAAAGCACAG
Organism: Hystrix cristata; assembly: GCA_004026905.1. Classification (NCBI taxonomy): domain Eukaryota; kingdom Metazoa; phylum Chordata; class Mammalia; order Rodentia; family Hystricidae; genus Hystrix; species Hystrix cristata. The sequence continues at coordinate 8,988 of PVJO010027327.1, read as the reverse complement.
GACAGGTTTCCCCAGCACCTTCTGGATAAACCAGTGGGAATGTTGGCCAGGCAGGCGTCTAGATCCCTTTCCAGAGACAGATCTCTGGTTGCATGAAACCAGTGAAAGCTGAGAGAGCAACTTAGGGGCCATGGCTGGGGTGGCACCTAAAGACCCCTCAGTGGAATATGGGTCCTGATAGCACAACTGGCTAACCAGCAGAGAACTCTCCACTTATCTATTATCCCCAACTGCACTCCTCAGTGAGGAGAGAGGTAAAACTCTGTTGATGATCTCCTGGTATCCTCTGTCCTAGAGTGACCTGAGACAACACTGTTAGAGCCCTCTCTTTAGCCTCCATTAAGAGTTGAGCTACAGGTTTGGATTTTTCTATCTTTGCTGGTAAGACCCCCCCACACCCACACACTTCTGATATGTCTTGGTACATTTATGGGGCCAAGAACAGATAAAAACGATAACCCTGAGAAAGTTTTGCTAGGATGATGAAGGTCTAAGTTAAGAGAGAGCCCCACAGGTTTTTTCTTTCCCCTTTACTTAATACTTAAATTTAAGTAACCTGTCCTTAAGGCCTCCACCCATAATCTTACGCACCACCAAAGGATAGAGAAAGGTCACATGGCTAGAAGAAGTCCAAGTTTAAGATGAAAGACAAGCCAGGAAGCCAATGAGATTCTAGGAGCCTACATGGAACAAGGATCTTAATAAAAGGAGCTGCAGACAAGAAATCCATAAGTTACTCACTTTTGCATACTCCCTACTCATCCACAGTAGCTGTCCACATGTCTGTTCTCTCTCTCTCTCCCTTCCCCCTTTTCCCTCCTTAAAATAAATTGTCTTCTTTTACTTTAAAAAGTGAGAGGATACTTTTTAACTTCTTTCTTCTTCAATGTGGAAATCTGTTGGGATTCTTCAGGTAAGATCAATGAAAGTATGATATCATACCTAAGAATGATTTCTTAGGTGTTTTAATTCTTTAGCTAGTTCACACTCATGATCTAGCAATTTATAAAAATTACCACTTAAGTGTTCCTACAAGTTATTGGCTCAAGAGCTTTTTGCTTTAGGTCTTAACTGGTCTTGGCTGCAATTCTACTTGTATCCCTAGATTTGGAGGTGTTGGTTTATATTGTGTCTTCAATTCTCTGTTGAATCCTAGAAAAGTTGTTTATTATCCATTTGTTCAACCTTTTTCTGGTTGTGAGGAGGTCAGTGATGACTTCTAAATTTTCTATGTGTTGGAGCTGAAGTTAAATGTTGCTATTATATTTTTTAGTTTCAGGATTTCCACCTCTACCATTTTAGTTCTTAGGTGAAAGTGTTATCTTGTCATCTATTTTCTTGGATACAATACTCACAACTATTTACAAATCCATACCTAATACCTTCAATAGTTTAATCTGTGTCTTTCTACTGCCTATTTCTTTTTCTGTTGACTTCCTTTTCTGTCTCTCTTTTCAAATTTATATTTATCCTGTCTCACGGTATGCTTGTTACTCTTTTTCAGTCATTAGTACCATTTTAATTTTTCCTTTTTTAATTTTTAATTTTTAATAGTGCATGTTTGCAGTACGTAATGATTACATCCTTTGTGGGGAGTTGGTACATGTACATAATATGTCTTAATTCTTTTTTCATCCCCTTTCCCTCACCTCTCTCCCTCCCTTCCTCCCTCTATTTCTTGGCCTTCTTCCCTTTTGTAAAAGATGTATTTTTCTATTTCTTATTATCTATTTTTTATTTTCTTCTTTATTTATATTTTGGGCTTCTCATATAAGAGAAAACATGTCCTAATTAAGTTTATATGTCTGATTTCTCTCACTTAATATTATGGCCTCAAGGTGCATCCATTTTTCTACAAATGACTCAAGTTTTTCCTGCTTTAAGGCAGTGTAGTATGTCACTGTGTATAAATATCATATTTTCTTTATCCATTCATCTGTTGATGGATATATAGGCTGCTTCTGAGATTCAGCTATTATGAATTGTACTGCTATAAGCATGGGCATGCATGTATCATTGTAATATGGTGCCTTTAACTCTTTCAGGAATATCTGGATCAAATGGAATTTCTGTTTTTAGTTTTTTGAGGAATCTCCGTATTCACTTCCATGATGGCTGTACTAGTTCACATTCTCACCAACAATGTAGAAGGGTTACTTTTTCCCTACAGCCTTGCCAGCATTTGTTATTCTCTGATTTCTTGATGATAACTTTTGTTTGAATGATGAACATTCTGAATGAAAATTCTAGAAAATCTAGATTACATTTTCATGATTATAGAAGGCTTTCTTTACTTTTGGAAAAGCAGTTTAGGAGTAAGTTACAATAATCCAATCAAGAATTGAGCTAATTTGAGGCATGCTTTAGTCTTTGTTAAACCTCTTCACCATTATTCATAGGGAGTCATCCTTCAAGGGTTCTAACTGATAGCTTGGGGTAATTACTCAGGCCCCCCAAACTTTGTATTCCCCCAATTCTAATTAACTTCTCTGTGCTGTGAAACTTCCAGTATCTTTTGTTCGTCTCCCCTGGCTCATTCTTTTTTTTTTTTTTTTTGAGATATAGTCTCCCATATTGCACAGGCTGGCCTTAAACTTATGACTCAAGTGATCCTCCTACCTCATACTCTTGAGTATCTGGGACTACAAAAATGTACAACCATACCCAGGTTTTCTCAGGCTCTTAATTGCCTTTTTCCTATTTGCCTTTTAAAATTCTAACTCTGTATCTATTAAGAATTGGTAAAACTCTCCAGGAGAAAAACAGCTCTGACTGCCAAGTTCATTTCTTACTTTCTTTTTTCAGGGTTTTAGTCCCTCAAATATTAGCTATCTAGCATGAGTTTGCTAATGATACTTTTCTTTTTGCTTGAGAATGACTTCACCTTCACTGCTGAAGAATATTGTCTATAGACATATAAATAAATTTGGCAGTAATATTCTTTCAGCACTTTAAAGATATCTTTCTGTGGTTTGGCTTCCATTTTGTTTTTATTCTGTTTAAGAAGCCAGCTATAGTTCAATTATTGCTCCTTCGGGGGCAATTCGAGGTTTTTGTTTTATGGCTGATTTTAAGATATTCTTTTGGTTTTAATTTTCAGTGGTTTTAATGTAATGTGCATAAGTGTTATTTTTTTTCAAATTTACTTAAACTTTGAGGGCTTCTTGAATCTGTGGTTTGGTGTTTTAAAAAATTCAGAAATTCTCAAGTACTACTTTTTAAAGATGTCATTTCATTTATTTTTTATTTTCTTCTGAATTTCAAGTAGATATATAATAAACCTTCTTTCTGTATGCTCTATATCTTATTCACTCTTTTATGACTTCGCGATTCATTCTTGATATTTTTTTCTTCTAGGACGCTAATTTTCTCTTCATCTTTGTGCACTCTGCTATTAAATCCATTCATCAGTTCTTAATTTAGTTTATTTGTTTTTCAGTTCTAAAATTTCCATTTTATGTTTTTGTAGTTTCCATTTATCTACAGAAATTCACAATTTAAAAAATCTCATTAAGCATGGCAAATGTCATTTTAACTCTCCGATAATTCCGAGACCCCAAATAAGTCTTGCTATTGTCTGTAATTTCTGATGGCTTTTGTTAATTTTTCTTGTCTTCTCCTGCATTTGGTTGTATGCCAGACATTGTATTTTGCAAAATAGCAGAGATAATTTGAGGCTGATGATATGCTTCTCCAAAGAGGATTTGCATTTACTTGTGCGTGCTGAGTACTTTGGAGCACTACCACTCAAAATTTTAGATAAACAGAAACATGCAGTATATACTACTTTGGGTCTGATGTTTTGTTAACATTGTTTGTGAGATTAATGCATACTGTTGCATATATAGTATTCATTGCCACTTATGAATATGAATCTCATTTATGAATATATTGTTTTATTTTTCCATTCTACTTTTGATGGATGTTTGAGTTTTTCTAGTTTAGAGCTATTACAAATAGTGTTGTTATGAACATTTTATACATGTCTTTTGGTGTACATATGCGTATATTTTTGTTAGGTATAAGGTCATAAATTGTGTATTTTGTAGTTTAAAAATAAAATTATAGGCCAAGGGTTGTAGCTTAATGGTAGAGTGCTTTCCTGGCATGTGTGAGGCCCTGGATTCAATTTCCAGTATTGCAAACAACAATGACAACAAAAACAAAATTAGGATTTGGAGACAGGAATGTAGTGAACTCAGCAAGGTAGATGCCTTTTATGGAAACCTATCTGGAAAACAAGGTGATCTTGTACAAAAGCTCTGTTTATCACCATGTCCCATTGATCTTAACATTTGATGTTGCAGCTACACTGTGTTTTGCCTTAAATCTTATTCTCTGAAATAACTGGCAATGAAATTTTGTCAAACATCACTCCAGAAAACTCCTTATATACGTAAAAGCATAAATAATTCTTTTAAAAAGCCAGTATTTCCAAGAAAAACAAACAGGCAAGAAATAATTAAAATGTCTCTACTTCCCAGTGCCTTATTTCATGAAATCTGCTTCTTCTTTTTTTTATCGTGCTTTTAGAAACTTTATTTCAACATGACTATGCTTACAGAAATACACTCATATTGGTTAATAGAATGCAATTTAACTTATTCCATACAATTTCAATCAAAAATTTGGTACATGTTTTAAAATTTGTAAAAAGGATTTGTAATCTGGTTTATCTATACAAATGTATAAAAGATCTTCCATAAAGTGCCACTAAAAAGGCAGCAAAAGCTTTGAGAAATGTACCTTTGGTTTGCCTCAGAAAAATAACAATTATTGCACCATAAGGTTTATAAAATTGGTGCAACAAATTATTGTTGTGATGTTACAATGCCATTTTAAAAATTCAGTAACTAAAGGATGTGGAAGGGAGTGGGACAGAGCCTGTGTACACACAAGGAACTGTAAAAACTACCTGTTTCACTAATACTGCATGTAGATTGTAAGTCTACACAAGCCAAGATTCAGATAATTTCTTTAACTGGAATTAATACTATCAGTTCACTTCATCTGTGGAGGCCATTAAAATACCTCAGCACACTTACCGTTTTAAGTTTTTCTTATCTATGTAAAGAAGAAAATTAAGTTTCTTCCCTACCTTTTCAGTCCATAAGTGACGGTATACTATAGACAAGTTATTCCTTCCCTTGTCAGCATTTACAGGGCAACATGTTGATGAAATCAGCTTGGGTTTTAATTTGTATCAGGACTCATATGCAAATAGTTCCCCAAATTAATGAGCATATGACCTTAGAAATGACTCTAAAAACAACCAAAATGGCTCTTCTTTGAAGACTAGAGTAAAACATTCAGCCATAGTTGTGTGAAGCCTTATCAAAACAATGCAGCATCTCCTGTAGCACAATTTATAATAGCTAAATCTTGGAAAGAACCCACGTGCTCATCAACAAATGAACGGATAAAAATAAATTTATATACAAGGACATATATATATATGGTGGTATTTATATACTGTACCATGAAGAAGGATAAACTTGAGACATTTTTAGGTAAATGGATGCATCTGGAGACCATAATCTTAAGCAAAATAAATCAGACACACAAGTTTAAGTATCACATTGTTTCTCTTGTGTGAGAAACCCAAAATGTAAATAAGGAGCAAAATGGAGGATAGATATTGGGAAGTAAGAAGAACTAGTTCAAATGGGAAGGGGAACAAGGGTGGGGGGGTGGGGGAAGGGAAAGAAGGGAAGAGGGATTTTTGAAAAAGAGAATGGAAGGAAAAAATGGAAAGACCTTTTTAAATGGGGAAGTTAAGAAGGGTTGAAGGGAGGGGAAGGGAATAGGGGGAAGGGAATTAAGATGTATTATGCACAGGTACAAATTCCCTATGATAAATGTGATCATTATGTATGGCAAACATGTACTAATAAAAAATAAAGATTAAAAAAATCCAGCCCCTTATGAATTAAGCCTCAACAACAACAGCAACAAAAGAAGGTAGCCTCCGTGTGAGAAGCAGCTCTGAAAAAAAGAAAAAATATATAATTTAAGATACCTTGAAAACCAACATGAATACAAGTTCGAAAGATAATTAAGAGATACGTTTTCATAGGACTCTCTAGGATTAGACTTGTAATATATTCTCTAGTGTTTCAAGTTTATCATTAGTTAATAAACATCAATTTACAAATAGTATATTCATTTTTTGTTCCTTTATCAAAAAGGAAATTCTAGCTTGAATTTTACTGGAGGAAGGGGGACTAGAAATTAGAAAGATTCAAACAGTTCTATGCAAACATTTTGCTAATGGAAGAACTCCCCACTGGACCAGAAGTTTTGGTTACTAATATACTTCTCACTGAAACAATTTTTAGTAAGTATAAATACATAACATTAAGCTTTAGGATGTAATATAGGCCTGACAATCAAGTTCTTGTTTTCTGGAAGACAGGCCTTAAATTCCAATTAGTTTCCAGTAACAAAGTTTTTACAGATCAATTTAACAAAGAGTTTTAATTTCTTTCATAGTTTTTAGCATTCTAAGACTAGATTAGGAGTTAATTCAATTCTTCAGAAAGCACATTTCTTTTCTTTGCACTGTGAAAGAATCCAACGACCTCTTCACTAAACAGATCCTCAGTGTCCAATCTATGCTTAAACTGAGTCTTTTTCAATATAATGTAAATGGCAAGTTAAGTAAAATGTGCTCATGAACATTAAAACTAGTCATTAGAAAGACTAACTAACTTTATAATTTAAGTTTTAAAACAAATATTTGCCGCTTGATGAACTTGGAATTGACTTGGAAACCAAAGATTTAAAGAAGCAGAAGATTCACTCAAGACATGAGGAGTAAGTTGTGTGTGATGATGCTGTGTGTATTGTGTGCGTGAATGAAATCTGCTTTTTCATGGGTCCAAGAAAGATGGTAGACACTAGTGGCTGAATGGAGGGAAGTAAAGAGATGAGATTGTTGCCCTGTAGAAACAAAGAAGTAGAAAGAAACATAGTTCCTCCAAGAGAAGGTGTATTTTCTCCCCGGAGATCAGAGAAAGGTAGATTCCAGCAAGGTGTAAATGCACTTTCTCTGGACTGTTAGGATTAGCAAAGAAAAAAAATGAGTGACAGGTCTGGTGTGCTGGGAGAAAAGAGAGGCAGGCATACTCTTCCATCACTGGTGATGGGAGGGAAAATTGGGGACCATGTCTCATTGGTGACGTGTATCTCAGGGGACTGAGAACTGTGGAGAGGTGAAGTCTTTTTGATCCAGCCAACAGCTCCCTGTTAACCTCAGAGAGATGTGTTTGTAGCCATGTGAAGCAGAAGGAAGAAACTGTTCTGGTTATATGCCGGTTGGTGTGAGAATGTGGGTTGTCTGGGAAGTGTTAGGGTCAATGTTGGGGCAGAGTTAGCTTCTCTTGCTTCCTTGCCCTAGTCACCAGTTTTCTTTTAGTTCCTTAAAAAAATGCATGAAGTCAGGTGGAGAGCTGGAATTGGGTATCTGGGAGCGAGAGGGAAACGTTTAGACTGTCCTGAATCAGTAAAAAGGTAGGCTCTGCAGCTTACCACCCAGCGCCAAATTCTCCCACCACCTGTTGAAAGATGTTGGCTTATTTGTCTGTCTGTAGAGGGCAGCACAACCCAAGGGAAAGGAAGAAGGTGCTCGTGACAGGATTTGGGCCTTAGACTGAACTAGCTTCTGTTCCTTTAAGGAAATGTGACACCTGAAACAGTCCCAGGGGAGTGATGGAGGCTAGTGCTAATCCAACGTCACTGTGTCAAGAAAATCTTTATCTCAAAAATATTTGTTTTTTGGTCCCGAAGAAACAGTATTAATATCTATGAGGCAGAAAAGGGGATGCAGTAGGGTAGACCAGAATAGTGGGCAGGGTGATAAACTGGCCAGAGGACAAGGTGAATGGCATGTTTGAAACCTAAATGGTGGACTTCTGAAAAACATTCCCTACTCTGGAAAAGGTGCACCCGAGACTTAAGTGCCAGACAATCTATCAACCAATTGTCTCTTGTCTATGTTCCTGCAGACAAACATTTGGGAGCGAGAGGAAGAAAATCGCACCATGCAGTGTGGCACCCTAAAGATAATGGGTGGGAATGAAGTGTCAGAGTGGGAATATAGGATCTGGAGCTAACTCAGCTTCTCCCTCTCCCAGACTAGTTTTTCTTCCCCTTTTATATTGGTGCTAGAAAAAGGCAGATGGGGTATGTCAGGGAAAATTGTGGAAATGAGCTTAAAAAACATAAAAATTAGAGAAGGTACATTTGAAAATTAAGACCCCCAACAAGGAAAAAGAGGATCCTTGTATTCTGTACGTTGAAATGTCTCTCTGGGTATATTCGTAAAAACTTCCATGTATTACCATTGTGCCTAGGGCCATGTTGGATGGTGGCAAAACAGCTTGTATCCAGGAACAAAAATAATGATTCCCAGAAATATATCACTAGGTGACTTTCCAAAACTAAGAGCCATTTGTGTCTTGTCATAGATAACATGCTCAAATTGATGACCGAATGCAAACAGATGTGCAAGTCAGGTGTACAAGTTGCTAAAAGGCTCAGACACTAATCAGAAGAAGGTGAAAAATGCTAAGAAAAGACAAGAAGCGTGGGGTGATTTCAGGGGGAAGGGAACTGGTGACAGCTTTGGTATTCAGCAAGGGTACAGGAGAAGCAGTCTTAGGGTTGAGGAGGACAGGAATCATTGGCAAAATCCCCCCCCCCCAGCTACTCAAAGACAAAATGATCCCATTCAATAGGAATCACCTTTGACCTAAAAACGATGATATTTCCAGGGGATGTGGAAGACATTAAAAACATCAGTTGTGTTCTTAACCCCTCCAAGTGCCCTTCCCTTCAGGGAAAATCGCTGTTTGCTGAGCCCAAGGATGCCATTTTCTCACTTAGCCACGATGTCAAGAGACATTTTCCCAGCCCATCAGTTATTGGAAGCTCAAGCCCCACTCCCCACCCCACTGTGAGGGAGAAGGCTTTGTGCGCCCCAGATAC
>PVJO010027326.1:0-19822 GCA_004026905.1 Hystrix cristata | reverse complement strand
AGGGAACCTGAGGTTGGAGAAGTGGGTTTTCTGTAAAATTTACGATCCGGACAGAGTGGATACAGGTGTTAACAGTAGCAGCTGTAGGCTGAGGAGCAGAGCTGGCAGCGAGTGTGTCAATTGATGTCAATCACTGCAGCTGGTAGGACAGTGACAACGACATCTCTGTAATGACTAAGTCAAGCCCGAGGTAATGCACAAGGAAGATGAATATTGCAAATTAATCCGAGTGATTATTGATTCACAGGTACTAAGGATGCTTTCAAAGAGGAAAATTTTTAAAATCTTTCAAGTAAGAAAATTTAGCCTTTGTTTGAAAACGGAGTCTGTTTTCTCTTACCACAAAACAACAAGCTAGTCACTCCAGGAAATCAGTTTCCAGTTAATAATCATTTCCATCAAGATTGTAAGCAGATGGAGCTTTGTTTAAAATATGTAAACAAAGTCCTATCTCTGAGGTAATTGTTTATGTTTGCCCGTGAGAAAGTCCCAGTGCCTCCGGCCTATCATATTTTTTTAAATCATAGTTCTTGTCTTATTGCCTAAATCCTAAATAATGCCAGTTGCCAGAAAACTTTACATTATAAGGTGGTGCATGTGCTTCATATTATGAAAGCTAAACCTGAATTTTAATTCAGATTCATATTTTTTTCATTTGAACTCAAGAATGAAATCAACATGAGGTAAGAGTTTGCAAACTGAGCTGTATTGTTACTACTTTTTTTTTTTTTTTTTTTTTGAGACAGGGTCACACCCTGTAATTCAGGCTGCCCTTGAACTCACTATGTAGTTTAGGCTGGCATCAAACTTGCAACGCTCCTGCATCAGCCTCCAGAGTGCTGGGATTAAAGGTGTGTGCCACCACATGTGTTTTATTGTCACTACTTTTTAAATCATTTCTTTGTTAAAGAAGGAACAAAGTATCCTTTTAAATTAAAAATGATGTTTTCAAAACAGCTTTCTTTTTCTTTCCCTGAGCCTTGGAAATATTAACACAATTACTGCCATATATAAATGCCACATATATTTATGCCATATATATTTCTGCCTTCTATATGCCATATATATTTATGCCATATATACATATTTAGTTGGACTGAAAGAGCTGGAGGAAAAAAATTGTAAGTGCTTTTATAAATCAGATTTTGAAAAATCATACCGATGATCTGGAATTATTAAATGGATCTGGATGATTATGTAATTCATCACCCATGCCTAATAAACCAGAGACCTAACTTTCATCCTTCCAATTTTGTTGTTAAGGAAACTGAACTCCAGAAAGGTAAAATAGTTTAGGGTTTCATAATATGTAGGAAAGCCAACACTCAAGTCCAAGATTTGGTCCCAAGTCACGTATTCCCACTGACTGTGATTTTCTAATTAGAAATGTAGGTAGGGGCTGGGGATTTAGCTCAGTGGTTAAAGTGCTTGCCTCACAAGCACAAGGCCCTGAGTTCGATCTCCAGCACCAAAAAAAAAAAAAACAAAAAACAAAAAAACAGAAATGTAGGTAAATTTTATCCATAAGAGTAAGGAGAGAGATAAATTAACTAGTATTAACTAGTGATCCAACCATTTTTTTTAAAAGCTATTTTTTAACCATGCCTTGGTGGAAAAGGTAAAATGAATCAGTAAGGATTTCACGATCTCTTTCTTCATTTTCATACAAGGAACCAAGCTAAATTCATACATCAATGAACAAATACGTAATTGATTTATAATTAGATGGAAATTTTTATTAAAATACAGTTTTTATAATTAAGCTTTTCTCTATCAAGAAAACACCTGACATGCTCTTTATCAAATTCACTTTGAGTTGAAGTGGGCAAAAGAGGTAAAAAAATGTGGTGAATTCTCTGGTCTTGATAATAATATTCAAGAGAAAAGTTTTAAAGAACTATTGTTTCTTATGCAGCATGCAAAATACCTCAGACCTGCAATACTACACGACAACCTCAAAATGTTTTGGGGTTTGTTGGAACAAGATGACTATTTTAGTTGAGTATTTACCCAGCAATGTATGAGAGTGTCACGTTTTCACTGAAGGTCTCTTGTCTACTGTTGAAAATTGGAAGATTAGTGCTGCTGACTTCTACTCTCTTTGTCAATATTAATGTATTATTGTATAAGAGAATGAAACAAAGCATGAAGACTTATTCAACTTTCTGACTGAATTTTCAGGAATGCTATATGCTAAACGGAGTACAGCTAGACAGCATCACAGAAACTAGACTATATTTTGGCCTGATTATAATACTCCTTTTTATCATGTCTTACCGATGAACTTGGGACAAAAAGTACTAATGGAAGTAAGAAGTTTAATAGTAACATGTAGTGGGATTTCTTTGAGCATAGTTTCTTTTTCTTTAAATTTTATTTACTAAGAACATGTATTGGTATGTTGTATACCTAAAGATCATATTTATCATAGTTAATGTGTACCTGTACATGACATATCTTGGTTCCCCCCTCTTCTCCACCCCTTCCTCCCACTCCCCCTTCCCTCCTTATTTACATTTTTTTATTTTTTCCCCTTTTTCCTTTCTTTTTCCCTTCCTTCCCTCCCTCTCCCTTTCTAATTATCCTCCCTTTTGAATATTATCTTTCTTTTACATAGCATGTATTAACCTTTTTATCCTTATTTATACCTATGGTTTCTCATACCAGAGAAACAATTTGATATGTACTCATGTGTGTCTGATTTATTTAAGCATAATTTCTGTATCCATATTTTTTTTAGAAAATATCTCAGACACAAAATTACCATTTTCTTTTTCTTGGACAAATGTTTACATTACTGCTTGCTGGTGAATTTAATTGAGGAGAACTATAGGGAACCCAGCTAAGCAGGACCAGGACTCCAGGAAACGTATGATGTGAGTCTATCTGTGTTTGTATATGGAACCTAGAACCGCTGGTCATTGGGTTTCATACTGGTTCTGACCTTAGAAAGGGACAGACGCAATACAATTATCCCTCCAGTAGAAGAGTCTCCAACTCATTCCTTGTGAAATATAAGACTTTGTATTTCATTTTCTAGTAACAAGACAATTAAATAAAATACTGAAGTTTTTAAAAACAATCCTCATAGACACTTTGATGAATCTTCAGATCTATCATCAGGCATCAATTTATTTAAGGTAATCAGCACAAATTCTGAGCTGATTGGTATAGGGATGTGTAGTGGCCCCGAATCAAGTTAATTAGAGAGGACCAGAACTTTTGTTTGAATGCAACAGTGGGAGATCTATTGCCATTTAGATATGAACATGAGAAGAAGTGATATTTGAAGCAACTATGGACAGCTCTGTGTCTACATCAGAGGGGCCATTCAACAACAGTGCCTCTCCAGGGAAAACAGCAAATTTAAGAGATCAGTAGAATCAGCTTCTGGTGACATGATGTGAGCCCCTGCTTGACATAAGTCAGTCCTACTCTGGAATTTTCCAAATATTTAAGGCAAAGAACTTTTGCTTAAGCCACTTTGTGTTGGATTTTCTGCTACTTGCCATTAAATCTTCCTTACACATACAAAAGCGAGAAAGAAGGTAATTTCACACAAGGAACAAGTTAGCAAATAGTTAGCTGAAGTTTTAGTTCCTCTGATAAACCTATGAGACCAGACCATCTTCTGAAAATAAGGGAAAAATATCAAGATATTGTTTGAGTTTCTAATAACTGCTCATATAGATATAACTGGTAGCCACTGAAAGCCTAACAGATATAGGACCATGAATTTGTGGCAAAATAGTTATAGTTTAGAACTTGAATGTCCCCCAAATTCTCATGAGCCTAGAGGCAGGGCTTATGGAAGGTGGTTGGATCACAGGGATGCTACCCCATCTGTGGATTCATCCACTGGCGAGTTAAGGACCCAGTGTGCTGCTGTGAGGTGGGGTCTAGCCGGAAGAGGCAGGTCATTGGGAGTATGACCTAGAAGGACTTATCTCCCTCCCAGGCACTTCCCTCAGCTTTCTGCCTCCTGGACACTGTGACATGATCAGCTTCTGTCTGCCCAGGCCCTTTTGCTGTGCTCTTTCTTCATTTAAGCCCACCAAACATAGACTGAAACTTCTGAACTACAAGCCAAAATAGACCTCACCTCCTTTAAATTACATGTGTCAGTTATTTTTTCCCGACTACGAGGAAAGTTAATAACACAGACACAAACTCATATAGTTGTTGGATATTTTCCAGTGACATTAAGATGGTAGAATATAGAAACAACTTATTTACATAACTGGATTGTTTCAACGCTAGAGTTTCGGAAGACATAAAAGAAAAATGAAAAGGCCAGAAAATCTGGGTTAGATTTTTATAAAAGGAAATTTGAAAAGCATCTATATTTTGGCAGAGAAATGGTTGGAATTTGAAATTAGGTATGTTCACAGACTAGGTACATAAGAAGGCTAGGAAAATAATATCCCAATAGGAAACATATAGAAGTACCACGCTGGGTAACTATAGAAATAGTTAATCAAGTAACTATGCACAAATGTTTGCAAGTACAGGATGTATGGAAACCACAGAAATAATACAATTCACAAAGGAAAACATGAGGGGGTTTCAACATGAATGTGGAGGTAGAGGAGACAGATACCAGAACCAAAAGAGGATAGTTGCACTGAAAAGACCTTTTATTAGTCCACAGCAACCCAGAATGGAGGGGGCAGGTAGAATAAGTGCCCTGAATTCTTTCTTCATGCTCTTTCTGATTTGTTGATTCCCCATTTCTGGAATCCACTGGAATTCAGAGAACAAGGAGCCCATTGAACTATGTCAGACTTGTGAGGAACACAAAAGAATAGGAAAGTCTAGATGGTGGATGCAAAGAGACAAATAGAAGACTTCCAGCAACCAGACATTTAAGATTCAGACCTGGCAGGCTCTTAATGACCGAAAGCTTCTATAGTGTAATTTGTTGCAGAAAACTAGAATGAGACAGACCAGATGGCCACTGCAATTGGTGCAGCTGGGTATTGCTACACTCGAGGAGTTTTCAGGTTGTCTACATGGGCACTTAAGGCGTTAAGAGTGAGGGTGGTATCCAGGAAGAGAACCACGGGGCATGTCCCAAAGAGAGAAAGGGTGGCTCAAAGAGATTGTTTCATATAGTGGATTGTGAAGACCAGTGGCGTTCATGAGAAAGATAAATGTCCTCACCTCACCTACATTTTGAAGAAGAATGGGAGTGCAAGCAGCTTCTCTTGAGAAGTCTCCTTGCACGCGTCTTCTAGGAAGGAGGTAGCTTCCAGGGATGACAAAAAGGAGAGGGAGCTCAGAGCTATGTATTCTGTTTCATTTTACCATTAAATAAAAATACTGAAGATCTTTTTCATTGCTGCACAGGAGTGTGACAAGTTTAAAGCACAATTCATTTCTCAAAGTTACTCTTAGGGGCAAAAATTTAAAAGTAAGCCTTAAAGAGAAAAAAAGAGAAGGAACCCACTAAGTTTGTGGTGATTTATAACTCAGCCATAGAAATCGAACATAGTCCTCAAGGATCTTTTGTGTTTAACTTGTCATATGTCATTAACCCCTCACTACTTAATACTATATTTGAATTAAAGCACAGTAGCCACCATTTACTAAGTATATTATGAAACAAGCAATGCGATCACCATGTTAAACCACCAATATCAATATTTACACAAAACATTCTTCAGAAGACGTTTCCATATTTCACATGGAGAAATAGGGGCCCGAAGAAATCAAGTTTCCCAGGATCACAGAGTTAATAAACTACAGCGTAAGATCTGTCAATGTAGGAGCATCACTCATGTTTGTGTCAGGATGCTCTTGTCACTCAAAAAAGGGAGTTTGTGTTTCCCCTCACAGGATTTTGTAGGCATCCCCAGTCAGAACCCTATCACAGCTTTAGAGTTAGAAGTTCAGAGAATATAGTTGGTAGCACTCACTCTAAATCAAATTGCAGTATCTAGTTCCATTGACTCTGTTTTAGGCTTTGGTGATGCTTCCAAGCCATTAGTAAAGCCAATATTTAGCCAGGCATGGTGGCACATGGCTGTAATCCCAGCACTGTAAGATGATAAGGCAGGAAGATGGCAAGTTTGAGCCCAGCTTGGGCAACTTAGCAAGATCCTGTCTCAAAATAAAGAAGGCTAGGGATGTAGCTCAGTGTGGAGGCCCTAGGTTAATCTCCAGTGCTACAAAAAAAGAGGAAAAACAAAATGAATCCTTTATTCCCTATCTGCTATCCTTGTTTGCATTCACCGATTAGAATCAGTGTATTAGGAACAACAAATGATTGACAGCACCTAGTCTTCCTTACACAAAACATTGAGCAGGAAACCACTTAAGGGAAAAACAAAACAAAACACTCAGGGAGTAATATTTGGCAATCAGGGTCACAGTGAAAAGAAAGTTACTGTAGTTTGACCACAGCTACCAGTGTAGGCAGAGCTATGGTGAATATGTGATTACTTGGAACCGTATTTAAGATCCTTTTAGAAACAAAACTAAGAGGTTAATCATACCAATACTTCAGGGGAAGGACCTTTTGTTGTATTTGAGTCTAGACTTTAGTTCACAAGGGCCGGTGTAGATATCAGCTAGACACTAAAAGTGAGATTTGGGGTAACCCTGGATTTATGCCATGTATCCACAGACCCACAGGTTTAAATGACCCTCTGTTCCCCTCAAGGCGGTCACCACTTGTTTGCTAAAGTTTTGTTCATTTTTTAATAGGTCCTCATTAGTGATATGAATACCAGGACTTTAGACTGTGAGTTCAGCCCATGATTGGAACATTTTATCAATAAACAAATAACAAGGGTCATATTGTTTTCCAAACTAAGCTTGAGTGACCCTCAAAGAAACATTTCAGACCCAAAGGTCCAGACGAATTTTGGAAAGTTTTGTCTACGAAACACTTTCTTCTGGGAATGAATGTTTCTCAGAGACTCAAAACGGGAAAGAATCACTTTAAAGATAGCTTTGGTTTTAGAGTCCAATGAGAATTTGTAAAAAGGTGGGGGAAAACGAGCCTGGCCAATGAGCTCGGGAAAAGGGATCACCTGACATGAAAGTTCATTCAGTAAATAACAGCTAGGAGATGACACAAGAAGGAAGAATAAGTAGGTTGATTTTAGTTGCTATTAGGGTTTATGTTTTAGAGTGTAGGACAGGAGAACAAAAAATTCCAATGATCAGAAAAGAGGCTCTTGGGGAGCAAACCACATAACCACCCCAGGAGAACCAGACTTGGGACAAGCATACCAGAATGCCTGGAAAGAGGATGTGCTTGCCTTGAAGTAACATAGGTTCTTCCTTAGGCCTGTAGTCATTCCAGGAAGGAAGGAAAGGAGAAGCAGAGTGTTGGTCTGATGGGTCTCTCAGGACTCAGCTGTGGGAACGTCAAGGACAGATTCATTTGCTTCAGCAATTTGTTCAGAGTGAGATATTGATCGAGATAAATGTAGATATTAGGAAGAAACTTCCTAAGAGGAGGAATTACTGTGTTTGAAAGCAGGAATCAATAGTCCCTGTAGTAAGAGCTTAAAATTTTGTTGGGCTCCTCCTAGAGATAGAAAAAAAAAAAAAAAAAACCAGAAAGAGCAGGAGAGAAGAGATTCTCTTTTTTGTTTATAGAAGAATCTCAATTTCTTTAAGCAATGCACTGAAAATAATTTTTGCATTTGATCATTTTCTCCTTTCATTCTTCATTATACTGATATCATGCTTTTTCCCAGTTTCAGTGCATTCTTGGAGGGAAGAACTCAAAAGAGACTAATAAATGGGCAGAGGCTAGTAAGAGAAAGGCAAGATGTTACCTCAGTGAATGGTGGGTGGAAAGAATAACAGGTTCCGCACCTAGCCTCCATCTTGCCCATTACAGAGCAGATCAAGGAGAACGTCGGTAAGTTTGGGGAGGGACTCATGGAGGGGAAAAATGACAGAAACTTGGAGAAGAAATACAAATCAGAGTGGCTACGAAACAAAAGGTTTATCAGGCATTTTAAGGATCATCTTCTGAAGCTCTGAGTGGTTGATTCCCAGCAAAAGACCTTTTAATTAACATTAATTTGTCCATGTTTTTATACCTTAGAATAAAGTATAGTTTAGAATAGTTTTAATTATTTATGGTTTCAATTTTCATGAGATTTATTTTTCAATCTGCTTCTAATTAGGAAATTTCTAATTGTTTAGAGAATCAAAGAATTTGTCATTGACCCATCACTTTAGAAAGTAAAAAAGGGGTTTTTATATTAATTTCATTGTTAGTAGGCTCATTTCTTCCCCTTACGATTTCATATGCCTGATCTCACACATTTAACACATTTTAATACATACAAAGACTTTGAAAGATAATTTTATCCAGATTTATGACAGTTGAAAATTGAGAAAATTGGAACCTTTAGGTAGAAAAAACAAAAATAAAAATGAAATTTGCTACTTTTATACATTAGCCACATTATATACTTCACTGTGGCCCAAGACAACAACTCCTTTGCACTCAGTGCCACCAGGGCAAGCCGGGCCTGCCCGAGCTTTGGACTGTAGTTTGGACCCACCTGTAGATGGTATTATACAGATATGCAATTTGTTACATAATGAGATTCCAGATACAAGGTGTGTTCTAGTTTGTTTGGTTTTTCTTTGCAATACAGGGGGTTGCGCCCAGAGCCTTCACACGGAGCTACATCCCAGTTGTATTTTATATTTTATACTTTGAGACAGAGTCTTGCTAAATTACTAAGTTGCCTAGGTTGGACTTGAACTCACAGTCCTCCTGTCTGAGTACCCCAGAGGGTGAGATTTCAGGTGGGAGCCACCATGTCTGGCCTGTGTTTTAAAATCTGAAGGAAGCCTATGCAGATCATGATTGAATTCCGCAATTATACTGACCTGTTGCACTGACTTAATGAAAATGCATCCTGTGAATTTCAATCTGAAACTTCAAATAATAGAACTCATTGGAAAAAATGTACTCAGCTCCATTCTGAAAATACGATGAGGGTCTCCTGCAAGAGAATCGCCTCTGGTATTCAGCAGACTTGAGTGCCAGTGCTTATCCCACAGCTCTAAGACTCTTCAAGGCATGGGACCTCAAAGTGGGGGGTTACACACCCTGCAGTCTGCAAACCACAAGGATAGAATGTTTGGTGTGGGATTTATACTAAAGTATTACTTCAAAATTTTTCGATAGATAAAATATATAGACCTTCATTAAATTTCAGAAAATAAATACATCCAGGAAACCAGCACCTACATAAACAGAATGAATATTTACTTAAGAATTTTCTGGCAAGAAACAAAAAGGATTTCTGTTCATATGGATCATATTTGGAGAAATCCAAGGAAGCACAAAGGAACATAAATTTTAAATAAGTTCTAATTGATTCACAAATGTTAAAATACATACAAAATATTCAACTATTACTTGTTTTAACATTGAGTAGCAATAATCAATTCAAAAATAAAACAAAAGACAAAACAAAAACTCATTCCCAAAAGCGATTAAGAATATAAGCTACCTACTAATAATGTAAATAAGAATATCATGGTCATTTTCAAAGAAAATAATTTCATTTGTAAGAATAAGAGAAATATTAGCCAGAGTCTTATTATGTTTCTGAAATGTACAGGTACAATATTTAAAAAAAAAAGTCTTCATTATTGTAAGTTGAACTAAATTCTCATACTAATTCCAAGGAGATTATTTTCCTTTGAGCATGAGAAAATTATTCTAAAGTTCATCTAGAAGACAAATAAGAGTATATTTTGCAATTATAAACCAAATGAATTAAAATAAGCCTTCTCAGAGAGAAGTAAAGCATATCAAAAGAAAGGATGATCAGAAATAATTTACCATAAATGGAACTGGGATGCATTGCTTCAAAACAGCCCCTGCTACAGTGGTTCTAGTATTTAAGCATTCACAAGTCACCTGCTATCCATGGAACACTGCAGACTTCCAGGCATCGCCCAAGCATTTCTGAATCAAGACTTCTAGATGGTCCCACTCCCAAGCTCCCACATGAACCCAAACCTCCTAGACAATAGCAGAGAAAATAAACCATATGAGCAATAGTGTGAGGCTCCAATCCCAGACTAGCTCATATAACGAGACATACAAAAATACGTAAATCATACAAAGAGATAAACTAGGACAGTGACACTCTTCTTCTTCGAAGAAGAGAGAGAAAAGAGACCATTGGAGTGGCAGAGGAGATGGAAATATGTGACCCATGCTGTACAACCTACAAAGACCAGATTGTGGTATCCACAAATCTAAATGACTTCAGAGGATGCTTAAATGGATGGATCTATACAAATTCACAGACTTTAAATGTTGGAGGTTTTTTTTGTCTCTACTCATTGGGATATTAAAAGGACATGTTTGGGTTTCTCTTGTCGAATATAAATTTAAGCATTCATGTTTTTTCGCATTTGCGCTGCCTTCTCACACATTCGTACATTAGGATAGTTTTATGCTTCCACTAACTATAATGTCAGGGCTTCCTTAGTTTTCAAGCCATTCAAGGAATTGAATTACTATCAAGGTCTAACACAATTGCTCTCTGCACAGTCATTTCTTAGTAATTCATCAAACTCTAGCTGGCTTTAATCATGAGTGAGCAAATCACTCTAAGTACTTGTAGTTATAATTGCTAAAAAATAAGAGTGTATCGTATAAAAACTAGTTGATTGATATTAGTCCTTCTGGGCTCTTCAGTAACTGTTGAACTGTTATATATCAACACTCTTTTTAAGACAAGCAGAGGTATTTAAACTGATTTCTCTGTAGCTGAGCAGTTTAATTTCATTGAAGCATGGTGACAAAGATGAATAGCTTATGCTTCACGTCTGGTACAATTAGTGTGAGCATTTCAGGGAAATCTGGATAATTTAAGCATCGGCTCCATGGCTACGGGCACTTGACTTTTGTGTACATCTAAGCTGTTATCTCCCTTTCAATTTTGGTTTAAGTACTAAAATTTTAAATAAATAAAAAATTAAGTTAATTAAATAAATAAAATTAAAGAAGAATTCTTTGAGATCAAGAAAATTAATTTGGGTGTCATAAAACCTTTTGGTAGTACATGCAGAACTTCTGCAACAGTAAAAGCAATGAAAGATATTGTCAAGGAGCAAGTGAAAGATTAAACATCAAAAATCTGAAAAACAGAATTGCTTTTACGAAAGAAACGAGGCAAATTTTTGCTTGAAAAACATTGTCAGATAAAATGTTTTATCATTAATCTGTGAAGAATACTTACTAGTTAAGAAGTAATTTATCAATGTAGATCAAGAGTCACTAAAAAATTACTACCACTTTACTTCTGGTCTCATAAATTCTTTTTTAGGAACCACAAGGAAGACAATTTACACAAAGCGAGCATGTCCAAACACTCTTTTAAACAGTGAGTGTCCCATGACCACCAGTGATTCCAAGGGTCCAAGATGGCTAGGGCAGTTAACAGGCTACAAAGCCAGGGGTGGGAGTCGGAACCCGTTATTAGGAGGCAGCACGAAATCAACAATCAAGGAGATAACGTGACAAATACCAAAGGGCATGGTCTGCATCCACCTACAGGCATCTGCTTCTTTATTCTGCGCTCAGAGTGGTACGAGTTTGACGTTACCTGTCAGTACCAGCCCCACACTCTCTTCTCACTGTCAGAAGGATAACAATGAGGTATAAAGAAATGGGTGGGAAAATGAGGCCCCAGGGGATGAGAGCAGAGTCAGGCACAGGGTTTTCCAGGGGGGCCTGTGGCTTTATAGACGACGTTGGGAGTGCTTGAGGACACTGAGCTACGTAGAAAGGAATGAAAACTGAGAGGTATTTTTTCAGGATGTTTGGTGGAACTAGGGTGAGTTTAGTATTCTTCTTTATAATTTTCGAAATTTAAAAAAAAAATCTAGTGATAACCATTTTGTACAATCAGAAAATTCTGGTGTACTGTAAGAGAAAAAAAATTTTCATCCATATTAAGCTTGAAATTTTTAATCGTCTCTGGTTTTCCTTACAAGAATAACCTCAAATAAAGTTTTGCTAGAGGTTAAGCATTTATACTGTGAAAAGATAATAATTCCAAAAGGATAGAAGGATGCTCTCTCTTTTCCTCAATAAAACTACTTAAAGTCCTGTGAGAATGCTAAACACCAAGCAATAAATGTGATTTATTCCCTGAGTCTAATTGACACAAGCATTTTCATTTGTATTTTATTAGGACATTTGAAAAGGTGATAATAGAGAGGTAATAGAAAAAAATGCTTGGTCCTAAACAGGATTATAAGGATTGTGTCTAGAGTAAATACAAGGAAAGTAAAGCCCCAAGACACTGAAGCAGACTATTATGTAAAATGCAATAAATAACCCATGATATATTTTATAATCTTTAGGAGTTATGATTTAAAATACATTCCAGGCATCTAGATGCCTAATTGTAAACATTTGAGATTCTGTCAAGAATCTAGTGAAATTTTTAACAAGGTTAAACTTTGTTCCAGAGGAAACTAATTGGAAAATAATTTAATTAACCAATAGAGTAGATCACTATATTGCATAATAAAAGAAACATACAAAGTAATTTAAAATATGTTGGCTGTAGTTTCTTTTTATGATCACACTGCTTTCAATGCACATAATCTTTAAAATATGGATCTAGTTTTAACAAGCAAATATCATTTTCTGTGTAATCTTTTTTTTTTTTTTTAGTGCATGTTTGGAGGGAGGGGAGGAACGAGACAAAAAAACTAAAAAGAATTAAGATGTGTTACCCGCATGTACAAAACCCCACGATGAATGTGGCTACAGATTATTTTGTAACTACCTTCTGAAAAGACCTGGGTATCAAACTCAGTTCTCACTCCCTAGCTAAGCTCAGTACAGTAATCAGTTTCTCTCTTTCAGTCTCCATTTGCATATCAAGTCATATCACACAATTTTGATGAGAATTGGCGGTAAAGATATGAGAACATTCCTTGATATGTGTAAAGCATTGTAACTAATAATATATTTTATAGCTATTCAAAAAGAATGCAAAAATATTAATGTTAAATGAGACTGATGAAAACAATGGTCTCAGAAGAAAATAGAAACCTACATTCCCTCTTTTCTTTTACAAATAGACTGCATCATTCTTCAGGATGATAAAAATTAAACAGTATTTAAGCAGAGAACTTTCTAAATTGGACTTTTCTAAAACGGAAGGTTCACACCATCCCAGAGCCAAGGTCTTAATTTTCTATCCAAATTTTCTCTCTTTTTAGTTCTATTGAGCTGGAGTAAATTAAATGTATACATATAAAATAAATC
Source organism: Hystrix cristata (assembly GCA_004026905.1). NCBI lineage: Eukaryota > Metazoa > Chordata > Mammalia > Rodentia > Hystricidae > Hystrix > Hystrix cristata. The sequence continues at coordinate 6,534 of PVJO010027326.1, read as the reverse complement.
AAATAAGATGTAAGAACCAATTTGAAAGCAAAAATTAACAATGTTTTCTAAACTTGGCTAAAGAATAATTTATAAAAATGACTTCCTTCTTCCCTGATTGCCCTCAGTATTGAGTAATATTTAAAATCATATGGAACATTATCTTTTAGCTTTATGACTGGTTTAAACATTGACCACTTAAGCTTCAAATAAGCCTAAACAAAAGAAGACTTAATATTGGGTTAAACTGAGGTCTGTTATGTTTACTAATTAATTATTTGGAGTGAGTCTCTGTGTATACCTGGTAGTGATGAGGAGTACTTTTATTCAGCCACCACCCCAACTGTGAATTGTGTCCATAGGAAGCAGTAATATCTGGGAGAATGCACAGAATGGTTTGCTGTAATGTACTGTCTTCGTCTATTTGGCTGTAACAAATTACGATAGACCAAGGAGTTTAAGCAACAGAAATTTATTTCTCACATTTCTGAAGGCTGAAGGGTCTGAAGTTATGGTGCCAGGAGAAACCTACTTTCTGGCTTTCAGAAGTCAGACCTTGCATTTGTATCTTCAAATAGTGGGGAGCAGAAGGGAATGAGCTCCCTCTATATACTTGCAAAGATATTAATTCCACTCACGAAGCCCCACCCTTGTGGCCTAACCACCTAGCAAATGCTCTACCTCCTGATATCATTGTAATGGAGACCAGGATTTCAACAGACTAAATTCGGGAAGGGCACAAGCATTCAGTCCATAACATGTACATTTCTAAGATGTCGCACTATTTGCAGAAACTAATTGAGCACCTAAAATGTGCCCAGTGGTATCTTCAATAGTGGGAGACATCAGAAAATAAGGCAGACAAGATACTCCCAAAGGGGAAGAGACAATGATGCAACAAATTATAATGAAGGATAGTGAGCAAACTGAAGGACAAAATGAGGTCTGCTTTGAGAGCTCTCAAGGCATCTCAACCATCATAGGAATTGTGTAAAAGATATCCAGTAAGAAATAGCATCTACAAGCAGGGTGGGGGAGGAAAAGGAGGTGAGTGAAAATACACCTTCTTAAGGGATGAAAAGACTTTACATCGATATGAGTTTGAAAAATATGTACAGTGTTTATTGAGGCAAAATTGAGGTTGGCAAAATACGCACACCCAGAAGTCGTGAAGCCGTCAAAGACTTTGACTTTATCTCAAGGACTCTGCAAAGTCAGAGGAGGAGTCTAAGCAGAAGAGTGCCACAAATATTTGTTCAATGATAATAAAACTAAAAGAGCTATCATTAAATGCTTCCTGGGATGAATACTTGATAAAGACCAATTCCTGTAGGTGTTACCATAATCCTAGGAAGTGGATAATATTATTTCCACTTTGTGGGTAATGAAAATGAATATTATAAAGATGTTTGCCCAGAGTTCACATAACTAAGATGTGCTTGAGATACTATAACTTGAATCCAAATCTGTAGAGCTCTGGGGGACAGTAAGGGACCAGGGGGATCAATATTAGCTTGAGCCATATGAAATTGCTGAAAATGGTGACTTCAAATGGTTAAATCCAATAAAACCCCAGGGCTGGGGATTTAGCTCAGGGGTTATAGTGCTTGCCTCGCAAGCCCAAAGCCCTGAGTTCGATTCCCTGCACTCACACACAAAAAATCTATTAAAATCCCAGCATCTCCTGAAATTAAATTTCAGTTCAAAATTTAGCTGCCAGATGCAGAGTGTCTAAAGAACAGAGATGTTGTTTAAAATTCTCAATCCAACTTATTTTGGCAGTAGTCTCGTACTTTGCAGATTTAAACCCAAAGTTCTCTGGCTTAATTCTCTTTTCTCTCTGCCTCTGTCTTTCCAAGTCCTTTTTTGGTCTCTTGCTTTCTGTGGTTCTCTATCAGCCAGGAGCCTGCTGACTTTGCCAATGTGTCGCACGACCTTCAGCTCCCCTGCGTTTCTCCTGATGTCTCCATTCTTAAGCTTATTCTTCGTAGAATAAAAAAGTGACTGATTGCAAAGCACATCTTGGAGACTTTCCCCTCGATTCTGAAGAAGGGTTTTACAGAATAAGCTTTTGGGGTAGTGTATCCCCCATTCCATTCTTTGGAGCTCTCTTGCGATGCTGTTTCTCGCCAGGTCTGTATCCATTGCTGACCTGGGCATCCAAGCTCAAACGGAAATTCTGAGTGACGAGGCTGCAGTATAACTTGGTATTTGAATTATATTTCCTTCTCAAGCAAGATAGCTAGGTAATCATAAGAATCAGCAGGTAATAGTCCACTTTAGAACTCAATCTTTGAAACTCATTTGGAAGTCTGAGCTAGGACAGGCAATTAGATTGGTCTGTCAGTCAATGCCAATAAGACCTGAACCTCACCCTCAGTTTGATGGCAACGCTTGACAATATGTCAATAATATCATTCTCTTTCCTACGTCATTCTTTATTTTCCTTTGTCTTCTGCTTCTGTCAACCACATCAACTAGGGATTTACTCATTCAAAATATTCAGTGTGATGGTTTTGCAAGCCTGTCTGGCTCAAATAATGACTTTGTTGTTATTTGAAAATTTATTTCTGTTCATTGATAAAATTAAATCATGATATAGATATAAATACAAAGAAGGACTCAACAAAAATATCCAAATAACACAGAAGATGATATTAGAGGCTATTATTTTTAAAATCTCTTTATGAACACTTACAGAATAAGGAATGAACAAATAAATTTAAAAGTTGGTGCATAGACATTTGAGTGATTAGATGAGTGAAGAGGTAGGAAGACTAATCAAAAGACAGAAGTAATTTTACTTAAAAGCTGATCATCTTGTGCATGTTACTCTCTAAATGAATTGCATTTCATATTTACATGTTGTAAAAGAAGAAACCTAAGTGAAACTGAAGAAATTGCTCAACTTTAAATATATGCTTTATAGTTTCCCTTCTTTATGGGTAAGAAGCAGAGAACAATATTAAAAATGTATAGTTATGATTTCTTTTTTAAATAACCTGATTTAATTTTAGGCAGAATAACTGACCCCCTGATTTTAAATATGAGAAAATTATCACTCTTACATATAATTCAGTCTTCACTTCCCACCTCCTAATACTAGTTAGGTAATCGCATTACAGGGTGCATAACATTTATATTCCTTTCTAAAACCATAATTGCCTCAGTTATTCAGTCTTATTTCTACATTTAAATGGATGTGAAGATAACCATCTGCTCTGTATATCACACTTTTCTGCAGTCATATTTTGGTTCAGTGGATATCATCGCTAAATATCTTCTTGTGTTTTTTAGAGAAAGGTTCATAGTTCTTGAATGCTATAAATTCTTATGTGCTTAAGAATGTTGTGTCTTGCACTAGAGAAAAATTACTAAGGGGTACAATGTTATCAATTCAGTCTCATTTATATTTCTGAACTCTGTGAGTCCACAGATGGAAATTGTTCCCACACACCATGGAAGGAAACTGCCCCATCATGGTGTTTGGCCCCAACCAGCTCTGCACTTGTAGACTCTGCACCCTGGCCAGAGCCACCCACCAACTCCAGGCTCACTTTGTGTTTCGTTTCCCCTTGCCATGGGGCAGCAGAAGTGCTGACTGACTAACCAACCTGATGTGGACAAGGCCAGTGCCCCAGGAGGAAAAGCAAGACTGGGAGACTAGGCGGCTCTCAAAAGAAGTAACATACTGGGCTAGCAGCACTAGCTTCAAGAAAAGCCCACAGCTAGTGAAATCTACAAGAAGAGTGTGGGCATTTCCTCAGAAATTGGCTGCTTCACAGCAGGCTAGAGTTGGAGAAGAAACCCAGTGTAGTGCTCATCATATTGCCAGGGAATGTTTAATCAAATCAGGCGCCATCTTGGGAAGGAATTAATTGTTTAAGTTTGACCACAGGACAACTACAGAAAAACTTCATTTCCGTGGTTACCCTCCCACAGTGAATGGGTGAGAGCCACAGGAGACAGCTGTGAGAGAATGTGGGATAGACATAGAAACCTTGAAAAGTTTAAACTCAGGTCAAGAAGCCTTCCACGATGGGAAACCAAGCTTGGCAAGTGTGACTTTCAGAAGCAGCCGAGACCTAAACGTGTTGGCATTAGGTCAGCAGTTGTGCTAGAACCCTGGCCCGCTGCCCGTACTCAGCAGAGCCCACTGGTCTGATTGCTCTCCATCTAGCAACATGAGCAAGGACATGCTTATGTTTATATGGTTGCTACAGTCTGGGGGGAAAGGACAGAGAAGCTCTGGAGTTGAGGGCTAGCCACCTCACAAACCCAAAGTCTACAAAGTGAAGCAGAGAAAATTATAATTTGCTGGTTATTGGGACTGCGGATTCTGGAAAGAAACCATTCATTCAAAAAGACAGTAAAATTCAAAAAATTTATTCAACCACCATTCTTACTTCTTATTGGTTTTGAAGGATTGAGGTTTATTCTCCTTTTTTGTTTTCTTTCTTTTCTTTTCTTCTTGAAATTCTTTTTGTTTTGCTCTCTGTATTTTCTTCTTCTTTTTCTTGTTTACATTTTTCTGTTACTTTTGTCCAATATTATTCATTTCCTTTTGCTCTTCAATAGGATCCTTTATCTCATATTTGTCTCATTCTTTTCATCTTTGATTAATTAATTTTTCAAATTCTATTTATTTTTCATTCCCTGGTTCCCCACTCCCTTTATCCTTCCTAGTCTAACCATTAAGCTTTATTAACCTTTAGACAGTTATGCTGTCTAAAGTAAACTATGCTATTAAACTAAAGTAAGCTATGCTGTTACTGCTGAATACGCTTCTATTTTACTGGAGTTAAAATTGTTGTATTTTGTAGATATTTGCTGTACGTTCACTTTGGTTTGTCTTAGGATTTATACCATAATGATAGATCTCTTATCTCTGGTTCTTGGTGGTACATTACTGGTTCACAGGATATGTTAATATTCAGTTTACCTTTGGTGCTGTTATGGTTGCTGATTTTATTGCTATTGCCAAGGTGGCATAGTTGTTGCTCTTAATGGTTTGTTTATTTCTATATGTCAATATCTGGATCGCCTTTGAGTCATTAACAATACTGGGGCTCATTCCAAAAGAACTGGGCACCAGGCCAAATGCACTGCAGCCTCCTCTCCCAAATAAATGGAGGTTATTGAATCTTAGACAGAAGCAAAGACATATAGCTGCCATGAGTGCATCACTGAAAATCAGATACTAATTAAAGAGGTCTCTACTATATTTAAACTATGAACCTCAGCACAATAAATAAATAAATAGAAATATAAGAAGACAAGTCACCAAAATGCCTCCAAAAATTCCTAATTCCCATAAAGGTGATCCAGGGAGTATAAGGAGGAGGATTCCAAAAGCCGCAATTATTCAGTTTATAACAAAAATATATAATTATTCAAAAATATAACAGAGGAGGTAAAAACAGTAAAATGCTGCTTGGCAGATCAAAGAAGATACAACTTTAAAAAATGGACTTAGTCAACAAAATGACCCTGGAGCTTACAGAAGATACTAACAAAAAGCTAGCTGAACAAAGAAAAATTATTTAAAATATGAATCACCAGTTTAGCAAAGCCCTGGAGTCCATGAAAAGATACTAAGTAGAAACTCAGGAAAATAAAAATTCATCTGAATGTAAGGGCAGCAGAAATGACCCAAGTGAGGACAGAGTGTCAGAACTATAAAATAGAGCTCCTGTCACAGACCATTTATTTGGTGGTACCTGAAAAAAAAAGAGAACATGATAAATGAGTTGAATAGATGCTAGATGACACAAAGACAACTAATTCATAATTAGAAATAGTGAAAAATCAGAAGACAGGACAAATGGCATTAAAAAACCTGTTCACAGAAATAATAGCAGAAAACATTCCAAATATGGGGAAATTATCATGCAAATAAGTGAGAAATATTGGACCTCAAATAGCTACAGTCAAGAAAAAAAAAGTCTCCACACAATGTCATGGTCAAAATCCCAGAACTCCAACACAAGGATAGAATCTTAAAGTGTAGGGTTCCGCACGTCACCCAGCAGTCTACATATGCTCAAGTTGACTTGGGGGAGTGGAAGACTGTTAACTCCGGGGTGCCAAAATGTCTCAAAGACAAGATGTCTTGTCAATTCTAGCAGAGATAGACCTTAAAGGTAAGACAAGGACTATACTGTGGGAACAATCAGATAAAAGTTAATCATTCGACCAAACTGCCCCTATGCCTTACTCACCTGCCTTGCTGTCTAAAGCAAACATTCTGCCCTTTGTTGCTCCTCAGTAAATTTAGGGGCTTGAGTCAGTTCAGGGCTTCATTCAGAACAAGTGAAGACCCCCGACCCCCCAACAAAGATATTCTGTCTTGTGTCTTCATTTGTCTCTCTTACCAGGATTTGCTGGCCTGAACCCAGCATCAAAGCTGTTAGAGAAAAGTAACAAATCACTTTTAAAGGTAAACCCATTATCTTCTTAACACAAACCTTGAAGGCCAGGAGGGCTTGAAGTGATCTGTTTCAATCTCTAAAAGAAAACAACTTCCAAAACAGACCGATATATACTGCAAAGCTA
>PVJO010027325.1:0-19836 GCA_004026905.1 Hystrix cristata | reverse complement strand
AATTGTTTCTCTGATATGAGAGACCATAATTGTAAATAAGGACAAAGAGGTGTAATAGATATTCTATAAAAGGAGGATGGTGAGCAGAAGAGAGAAGTACTAGAAAGAAAGAAGGGGAAAAGCAGAAAGGCAACAGGGGAAAAAGAGGGGAAAGGGAAAATATGGAAAATGATGAATGAACCTGCTGTAAATAGGGAGGGAGGGTGCAGAGGGGAGCGGGGGAGAGGGGGGAGAACCAAGATACATCATGTATAGGTACAGAGTTAATGTAATGAATGTGACCATTGTATGTAGAATGTACCAATACATGTTCTTGTTTTAAAATAAAATAAAATAAAATAAAATAAAATAAAATACAATAAAAAGAAGTTTTCCTTTTCATGGTCATAAAGTGCAGTCCTGTCTTATAGTTCTGAGATTCTGTCTTCGCTTTCATTTAATCGACTGTGTATACTTTCAAGACAGTTTTTGATTTCTTGGACATCTGTTTGGATCTGTTTCATGGGTTCCATTTCTTTGCTGAGTTGAGTGGTCAAGTTTTCCATTGTTTTTCTAAGCTCCTCTGTTTTTTTATGTGTGTCTACTCTAAATTCACTAACCAGGTCTTTCATTATGGTCGTCATCTCTGACTTAACTTGGCCCATTATTTCTAATCTGATATTCTCTATAACCTCATCCATCTGTTTTTTAACTTCTGCTGGTATCATTTCTGAAAGTTTGGTTGAGTGTTTTCCAATTTCCTCTATTTCGTTGTCCTCTGGATTTGTTCTGGATGAGCTGAGGGTCTGGGGTTGTATTTTACTTCTGGGTCTCGACATTTTCTTTTTTTGGGGGGTATCTATATATATTTCCCCCCTTTTAGTTTCAGTGCTGATTTTTATATTTTGATTATGGGAGGTTGCTTGAAGACAAATATCAATACTTTTTAGGAGAATTCTGTTTGTTCAGTGTCTTCTAGACATATGTGATTCTTGGCTCTCATGGTTGTCTCAAGACCCTGGATTATGTTAATGATTATTACCTCAGATAATTACAGTTTTACCATATGAGAATGTACAACGGTTATAGCCTGTATGGCACACTCTTTACCCTAGTACATTAACAATAGCATCAATGCATCAATTACATTCATGAAATTGACTGACTGTGGTAGAAATTAACTTTGTATCTTTAACCATAAGAGCAAGGTCTACACCGTCATAAAGCAGAATCCAATATAAACCAGGAATTTGCATGTAGTGGGTATTTTGTTAGTAGAGTAACTTTCCCCCCTGTTTGTAGCAAGGATAATGAGGGACCAGAAAAGGTATAGAGGTAATGAGGAAAGTTCTAATAGATGTAAAACTTACAATAGGATGTTACTTATGCTTTGGGAAACTTGAGTCGTTAGTTTACAAACAGTGAAAGGTGATAGTAGTGGGTCAAACCATGTAGAGTCTATACAATATTTACTCATATGAAAGAGGAAAAGGAGAAAGAAAACAAGAAGAAAAGGAAAAACAGCATTTGCTTAAGGAAGGAAAGATATGAGCCAAGCAGGAGTCAATAAAACTAAAAATCAAACCAACAAAAACAAGAAAGAATATATAGACAAGAGAATGTATTGGACAGGTATCAGGATGAATAAGAGAAAGAGAAAATAAGGAGAAACAAAACCAATATATACATATATTATGTATACATACACATACAGTGGGATTTCTCTGATGGCCACCACTCTGTGGGGGGCACAGGCCGAAACCTGATTCTGTGCTCGTTAGCCCTACCACGCCTGCAGTGGTCAGTGTTGGGTACTATGTTGATCCTGGCCTCCAAGCATGGAGTCTGGGGGCAGTTGTCAGACTGCAGCAATCTGGGGGATCTTTGGTAGCCCGCCCATATCTCCTTATAGTTTATGTCTCTAAAAGTTCCTTAGTGGTGTGGGTATTGTTGGCTTTACCAGATAGTGATGGCTTGGATCAGAAGATAAATGGTAGAAGAAAAAAAAAAAAAAAAACCAAAACAACAACAACAAAAACACTGAGGGAGAGAGGTAACAGTGCTTTCAGTGCAAAATGTTTCCCACCTTATTTGACGTTCACCCTGCCGGTGTGCGGGCCAAGCCAGTGCAGATCCGCGCCAGGAAGCACCTGACCTGCAAGCTCAAGCCTCGCTCCAAAGATGGAGTCTGGAGCTGTCTTCCCCGGGAGTGGGCGGAGCCAGCACCTTCAGTTTTAATTTAAAAACATATTTAAATTAATTTGTTTGTCTGAGTTTACTTCTGTTAAAATGTTAACCATCAGACAAAGCAAAATGTCAATATAAATTTACATGGTTTATAAACTTCATTTTTTCAATACATATGATTAAATCTTTGCTTCTTGCTATTAGAATATGTTTGCAGTGCATAATAATCACAGTCCTCTTGGGGAACAGGAACATATATATATTGCATCTTTATCACTTTTACTTCCTTTCCACTCTTCCTTCTTTTCTTTCTCCAGATCCCCTTCTCGTCTCCACAAAACCTACCTTACTATTTCCTACCACCCTTCTTCTATTTTGCTCGAAATTATTTATATTTTTGGTTTCACATATAAGAAAAACCATGTACACACCAAAATTTAAATTACATTTATGACAAGTTGAAACAAGTCAAAGCCAACTGGTTATATGGCTAACTGTAGGATTTATATTTGTAAGTTTTGAATGAAATTTTCATATAGTATTAACTTGATTTTAAAACTTTTACATTCTTTTTTAGTTTAGTCCCCATAATTTAGTCCCCAAATAATCTGAGGGTTAGCTCCTTGATGTCTCCTTTCCAGTTAAAACTGGCTAAAATAATAATGGTCTGAGTTATTTTGAGGAACTGGTTATCCTACCAGAAAAGAATCAGACAGATACCAAAAATACTGTTACAGCTTGTGTCTAAATGTCCCCCTAAAGCCTCATGTGCTCATAGGTGGGGCTTTTCTCAAACTTGGCTGGATGTAGAGTATGTGATACTGGGATTAAGGGTATGTGTAGTCCATCAATTAGTATTAGCATAGTTCTGGCTGTGGCTAATGAGAAGCCCCACCTTGGGTGTGGGTGACACCACCCAAGAGGTCTGTAGCCTGAATGGAATCAAAAGGAAAGAGAGGCTTACTTTGCTGCTTCTTCTGCTACCTCTCCTGCTGTTTGCTGCCTCCTGCCTTCTGCCCTGCCCTACCATGGACATCTCTACTCTATGATGCTCCTCTGCCATGACACCCTGCCTTGGAGCCAGTCAACTATGAACTGAAACCTCTACAAACTGTGAGCTGAAATAAATCTTTCCTCCTTTAGTTTTGAGTGTTAGGTATTTTGTCTCAGCAATGATAAAAGCAACCAAGACAGATGTTCATCAAACAAACAAACAAAAAAAAAGGAAAAGTAAAGCCAAATGTGTAATTTAAGTATACAAAACCAAAAAATGAATTCACTAGGAAAAAATTAATTTTCCTCCCAGATGGCCAGCTGTGGGTCTCTTTGGTGTGTCTTGGAAAGCCCTGAGTGCCAAGGCTTCCAGGGATCCAGGTGACCAATCCACGTGTTCACCTCTGAAATGAGCTGTTAGAGCACCTTCTAATCCAGAAATGGGAAGTTCCTTCTAATCTTCTGAAATGGGTTCCTATGAGACCAGTATGCATCATAAGTGAGTCACCTCAACACCACCAGTAAGATGCTAGTCCCGCAGGGTCACCCACAGTAGGTCAGAGGAAGCACTTGATTTTTTTTCTTCAGAGTTCAGAAAGACTTATGTATATAAACTTCCAGGAGAACTGTTGATGCCAGTCATCAATTTTTTAGGCTATAAGTAATTTAATTATCAGAAAAACAGACTAACAACCAGAGTAATAGACCAAAGAACACACTAAAAATTACATTAAAATTGGAGTAAACTTTTAGATACAAGACAGCTAAATTTCTCCCTTACAGACTTCAAAATAGTGTTAACATTTTCCCTTCTCACACAAGTAACATAGATGTGCAATACCCTGACTACTGCGTGCACCTTTACATCTCTTTCCTAAAAACTAATGCCAAAGTCAAAAACAACAGAAATCCAAATTTTATCCCATAAGAACATTTGTAACCAAATGTTGTCACCAGATTACGTTAGTCCCATCTGGGTCACCAAATTCTGCTACCGAGGCCTCCAGCCAGAGGCTTCAGTCTGGGAGTTCCCACAGACTGCACAGGATCTCCTGCCTGCATCAAGGGTAAGAGACAAACGATACAGAAAAGAAATATTCTGGCAAGTGACACCAGTAACAGTAGGGATCTTTCTATTGGTATTTGGGTAAATTTCTGCTTCAAAAGCAATCAGGAGTAAAATTAATTCTATCACATAATGTAAATGTAATTTCATCAGTCTATTATAAATATATATAATATATATACATAACAAGAGAGGAAAGAAATATTTGTGTCTCTGATAACCGTGATTATTATGATATATTTTTCCTTAGAACATGGATAAATAAAGACAAACTATAATGCTTTCCACTAGCTGATTAGAAAATATTGTGATTTATTTTGCCATAATAGTGAATTTTTTATAATAAAAGGTAAAGTAAGAAGTAGGAGATAACAGTGGAAAATTAAGCACATGATTTCAGTCAAACATCAATAGGTACTCACTCTTACACGAAATTTGCCTTGGGATGTGACTTCTTCCATTGACAGTTATAAATCAACAGGTAACTACTGATTGTAATGAGGAAAACATATGTTTATTAAAAAATAGAGAGAGAGATCTGCACAGGGCCAGAGATTTTATTTCCAGTACTACAAAATTAGTTAATTAAAAATAAAACAATGAAGAGATCTAGCAATAACAATCTGAACCAGGAGATCAAAATTAACATCACTGAAAGTAGAGCAATATGTAATTACATGCTTCCTAATGGAACATAGTACACAGAGGAAGTTTTATTGCCAAAAATGGTCAATAATAATATCATTATGAATTCTGACCTAACTTGTCATTTACAAAACTTGGAATATAGAACCAAGTCAACTATAATGACAACAAAAAATTCTGATGAATCTAGAGTGTTTGGCAAATTCTATCTGGATGCATTGGAGGAAAAGTATTGCTGATATTCTAGGTTAAAAGAGTTTGAAGAACGTGTTCAAAACTAATGTGTGGACCAAAATTGTATCCTGCTTTTAAAAAAGTATGCAAGACATTTTGGGAAAACAATTGGAAATTTGAATGTGGACTGAATATTAAATGATAGGAAGGAATAACTGATAAGTACCTTAGACCTAATAATTCAACTGTAACTGTGTAGAATATTTTTATTCTTGGGAGACATTTTCCAAAGGCATGGGTGAATAGTCATATGTACAATTTATTTTCAAAAGGTTCAGGAGAAACATTACACATATGTATGCAGATAAACCCACATACATCTACAAGTGTTTGGCAGCGTGGCGAAATGTCAATGATTGTGATAAAGGTGGGAAAATGTAGATGTTCTATATCATTCTTTTAATATTCTAAGTTTGAAAATGGTTGTCATAAGAAATGGATGAAATGAGTATTGATACTATATTAATGTTTAATATTTATATTTGAAGATTTTAGTGCTCTATCATTGTATACCAAATTCAAAAATTTCATAAGCTCTATTTTCCCAACAAAGCTCTTTATGACTGAAAGTTGTTAAAAAGTAAATGAGAGCAAAGAACTAGGCACAAATTAGAGACACCTAAATAGCTGATTTGATGTCACGAAGCAGGAAGAAGCTGACTTAAATGTCATCATGCAAAAGGACAGCTCTGTGTTCTACTAAAAGTCCCTGAGTGTGCATTTCAGCCACAAGTAGTATAATAGAAAACAGGTAACTTGATTAACCTGGGAGTCTGTCAATGCCACTGGTTAATTTTTCCTGTGTTTCTGCATCTGGCCAAGACACCTGAAAGTGGAGGCGCCAGGATGAAGGACTCAAGCATCAGAACTTCACCCAAATCCTTACCACCAATCTCTTAATTTCACTCTCTCCTCAGTTACTGTCCACCCCTTCTTTTCATGTCCAGCCTTCCCATACACAGTTCCCCGCACAGCATCTTCACTCATCTGATCTCTAGTCATTCTTCATAGCTTAGGGATAACCGCGTTTTCCCACTGTGGTCAATTAACAAATGCTGCTCCCCTTGATCTGTGTCTTCCCCGCATCTTACACACAGCTGAGCCCTATGACACCAGTGTCTCACTAAGATGCTTTCAAGCCCTCCTAATAAAGCACTTATCTCTGCCCTGCCAGACGGTGGCTGTCCTTCAGAACATTCAGCTCCACAAAGGAGAAATGAACAGGACACTGAGACAAATCAATACATAGAAACAGTACGAGAAGAGAATGAAGAAAAGAAGGAATGGTGGCAGAGGGTATTAGCTGGCTGCGGTTAATTAAAGTTGGATGCCCCAGTAGATTTGACAGCCCTGCATGCATATACTTCTCCATGGCCTGAGAAGGCAGGGATTGGGAAGAGTACCTTTTTTCAACTATCTTCAGATTAATATACCCACCAGAAAGAACCGTTCAAATGAACACTTTTAAGAAATGTCAGTGAAAAAAAAAAAGAAAGAAAAGAAAAGAAATGTCAGTGAAGATACTGGAAATTATTGTCTGGAACACGAGCATTTGTCAAGAATATAGGGGAAGAGATAGTGACTACAAAATGAATTCCTGTGTTCTCCTTAGGAAAGGAGAGAAATCATTGTCTATGGAGAGAAAGAGATGCCTATCTCCATTGTCCTCAATTCTTCTCCTCTGCAAAAAAAAAAAAAATCCCTTATGAAGTCAATATAAACTAAATTATTCCTATAAAATAGAGCAAAACTTTAATTCCTTTTCCTTGATTGTCAGCTTTGAAGGAAAGTTACTGCAATATCACCATAGGCTGAAATAAACATTTTTATTTTCTTTCTCTTTTTCCTTTTCATCAGTATGATTTCATGGGCCTTTATTTGCATAATTATATTTTATACATTACTTATTTTGATGCTGAAATCTACTCACGTGTCTCTAGTTGAAGCTGTGTACTACACTGCTTCTTTAGCCTTCACACTTGTCTTTATGAATCTTGCAGCAAGTTCTTGTTCTTTGGAGCAATTTGATAATCAAAGCTCAAAAATTCCTCTTTCTTTCTCACATTTGGAATTTTCTATGTCTCCCTGAGGTTGTAAAACTACTTAATAATGAATATCTGCTTTATAGAGTGATTTATTCCTACTAATCTCTTTTTTGTTTGCTTTGCTTTGCTTTGCATTGTTTTGGAAGACAGAGATATAAAATTTATTTTTTAAAAGAAGATAATTGTTTGAGATTGGTATTTTAGCTCAAATTTAATATTATGTAATTTTATGCAACTAATTTACCTTTCATATTTTATGTTCTTATTAATATCATTTTATATGATCTGATACCTGTCTATGCTGTCCACGTATAGGTTGAACACCATCATTTTTTCAACCAGAGCAAATGTCTGGCTTTCTGCAATTCAAAAGACATTGCTCTGGTTGCCTGTAGTATTATGGGAACTCGACAAGAAAAACTCTGGTGATAAAGACAACAAGAAGGTTGCTTAAATATTATTCCTTATGAGATATCTATAATTGTATGATATTCAGTTTTCTGGAGTTAACTGTCAGTGAGCTCAGGGAGAGAAGAATTTGTGATTCTAACAAGTTCATACTTATGTCAGATAATATCAGTGCCTCTGGTCCAGGGACCACATTTCAGAAGTCCTAATTCAGAAGTCCCCTTAATCTGTGCCTTTCCATGCAGAGAGGATGAGACAGCCCCAGCTTTCTTAGGCAATACAGTTCTTTGTGTCACGGCAAAAAAGCAGAAGGGAACTCTATCCCTAATTACCCTTGGTTACCAGCTACAGCATGGAATGGTAGTATTGTTACAGAAGTTTTGCAGCTCTTTGAGAAACCAAGCATCACTGAGTTGGAGAACGCAGGTTTATTTAAATTGACCGACCCAGGGGAGTTTTACTTTCTAAAACCCAGGCCCCAAACAAACAAAGAGAGCAGAATTTATTCGTGAAACCCCACCCCAGTTAGATTTTTAAGGTACAAACGAAATTCATTGATTGGATACACTACTACTTTTCACCTTATTTGAATACAGGCAGTGGTTGATGGCACTGGTTATAACAGCTTTCACCCACTTTGCCTAAGAATGTAGCCCCCCTCGTTCTTTAAGGATGTCTGCAGTGTCAATTTACTTGGTCTCACTGTTTATTTTTACCTTCTTTACAACTTAGGGCGCAAAGGCCAGCCCTCCTTACCATAACACAGACACAGTTTGAACTTTTGTCACATCTTTGTGATACATCATGCACCAGGAACAAGGTGTAGTGGAGTAGTGTCACATCCGCTCTTATCAGTGGGGAGTGAAGGGGGAGGGGCAGCTGCAGGCACTCTAAGGTAGTGGGAAGGTGTCATGGGTCTGCTAGCTGTCAGGGCAGCTGCAAACCCTGAGAACAGGACTAACGAAGTGTGTGTGTGTGTGTGTGTGTGTGTGTGTGTGTGTGTGTGTGTGTGTGTGTCTGTGTGTGTGTTTGCAAAGCAGGCTTACAGAAGCAAAGTACAAGTCATTGAGACAAAGTTTCAGTTTTCCTCCTCAGTATCGGCCAAGAGTTTCCATGAGAAGCCCATTGAAAAGAATATGGGGGATGTGAGGGGACTGTGGGAATCAGGGCTCCTACACAGTACCCTTCGCATGTGTGCTTCTACATAAGCTCTCAGACATCTTTGGGCTAAGTCAGCTTCTCTGGTATTGTTGATATAATCATGGTTTTTGGATATTTTTAACACTTTTCTCCTACTCTGATGACAGGAAAGACAACATGGCTAGATAGAATTAGAATTGGAGAAATTTGGTTTTCAGCAGTCAGGAACGTAACATGTAGTCCTGCACAAGTAGCATATTCAAAATAAGGGATTGAAATTTGGTGGTTTTCAGTCTGCACATTTTTATGGCTTTGCTTTGTATTTCCCTGTGTACTCAAAAGTTTAAAAGTCGTATATTAATTCAATTTGAGTTTCCTCTTTTTAAAAATACCTGTTCAAGTCTTTGGTAATTTTCAATTACCTTCTTTTTTTTAATCTGAATTTAAGAGACCATTATTATACTTTATATAAAGAATGAATTTATATTTAATTTTTTCCTAGTATTTAATTTAGATGCTTGATGTCTTAAATAACAGTAGAACACTTTCCACATATTGAAGTATTGCCTATGTATCATTCAGTTTGCTTCACTTGCATTTTTGGAGGGGGTGCTGGGGATTGAACTTAGGGCCTTGCACTTGCTAGGCAAGCACTCTACCTAAATCCCCAACCTTCATTTTCATTTTTAATAATGTCAAATACATAATCCCAACATAAAAATTTTTCTACTTTTGTGATAGGTTTTTGAGATCAATTGACATCAGAGGACATGAAAATCCTAGATGATCTGAACAGAAATTTTTGGTATAATGTTATTTGTAAGTGACTTTGGGACATATGTTGCCTTAGAATATTTTCTGGGAGGGCAGGAATATAGAATGACAGTTAAAGGCCAAGCATGGTGGCACACACCTGTAATCCCAGCACTTGGGAGGCTGAGGCAGGAGGATTGCCTTGAGTTCAAGGCCAGCTGGGGCTACACAGTGAGTTCAAGTCCAGCTGAACTACATAGCGAGATCCTACCTCAAAAAAACAAAACAAAACAAAACAAAACAAAAACCAGAAAAAAAAAAGGAATGATGGTTAAAAGTGTTATTACATAATAAGAAGGGAGTAAATGGGAAGGAATGGAGTTTAATGGTGATCTTAGGAGAGCTGGATATAAGCAAAATACATTATGCACATTTAAGTAACCCCACAAATATGAAATTAGGGAAGACAGTGGAACAATAGAAGTGATGGGGTGAAAATGATCAAAGTATGTTGTGTGCATGTACAAATCTGCCAAAATGAAACACACTAACCTGTAAGACCAATATAAAAATTACCTCAAAACTAGAAAGATACATGAAGGTTTGAAGTAGGGATGAGATAGGAACTTTCAGGAATTTTCATCCCAGTTTATCTCCAGGTCTCTCTTCTCTGACGTAGCAACAGCTTGTCTAGCACTAAGGTCAGCTTAGACTTCCACATGTTCGCCTCTGGTTTCCTCCCTTTTAGGGAGCTTCTCAGATTAGTCAAGTACAATTGCTGAATCTATATCTTCTATGTATGTTTCTTACTGCTACAACTGGACATAAACTGTGGATATTACCAATGTATCCTAAAAAAAAGTTTCCAAAATCAAATATACATCTCTCAAGCTACTCACATCTTTACATTAAAATGTATTGCATTAAGTTGGTTCCATGCCAGAAATTCCCATCACTTTATGTAGACTCATTCACTGGACCCATTCAATTTAATGCATTTAATAATTTATCTCTTTCTTATCTATTTTCATTTAAAATTTTATTATTAATAATTGTTTTGCCTTTCACAGTAGAACTTATACTGTACCAAGCTATTTATTTCACATATGTATTTGGTTATTATACATTCCTTTTCTTGAAAATAAATTCAATGAGGGAAGATATTATCAGCTTTGCTATTGTTATTTTCTTCATGGTGCACAAAATGGTATCTTACCCATTGGTTTTACTAAATAAATATTTATTGCTAAGTAAAATATATTGTTATACAATTCTTAACTATTTCAAGTATGGTCCACATTAATAAGTGAAATCAAAATGAAACAGGAGCATTACAACTCATACCACAGAAACACAAAATGTCATGACACTAGTACTAACAATTATATACCAAAATTATGAAGTCAAGAAGAAATGAACAAATTTCAAAAAACATAAAAAGGAATTAAATTGCAAATGAATAGAAAATCTGAGGAGAATAATAATGAAGACATTTAAACATTATTAAAAATTCTACCATGAACAGCAATCCAAGGACCTGATGTCTTTACAACTAAATTATATCAAATATTTTAAAAAGAACTAATACCAGTTTTTCTATAACTTAGATCTCAAATGTCCTTCAAAATTTTTATGTGTGTGGAATGTGATTGGATCCTGGACGTGTTATACTCATCCATGGATTAACCCACTGATAAGTTCAATGCTAAATGTTTTGTTTGGAGGTTGGGTCTGGTTAGAAAATGTGGATCCTTGGAAAGTAATCTAGAAGGATAACGTTCTCTCTGCCTCTTCCTTTCTCCTTCTCTCTCTGCTTCCTGGCTGCTATGGGTTGAGTAACTTTTCCTCTGCTGTGTCCTTCTGCCATCTATTTCGGCCTTGGAACCAGCAGAACATGGACTGGAATTCTAAACCTGTAGCTAAATAAAAGAAAGTTATTTTCTCTTAAGTTTCAGGTGTTGGATATTTTGTTCCAACAGTAAGAAAGTGACTAAGACATAAATCAGTACCAGAGAAGTAGGGTCATTGCTATGACTGTACCTGAACATGTTTTTTCAGAAGCCTTTTAAACTGTGTGTGGGAGGAGTTTGGAAAGGGATGAAGCTAGAGAAGCCCTTAGAATTCCTTAAGTGAAGGTTGGTAAGACATTCTGGTCAGAGTACAGAAAACCAGAATAATGATAAAAATATACATATGTATATGTGTACAGACATACGTATGGTATATAAATAAAATACTGCATAAAAGGGCCTGAAAGTATCGGAGGGTTCAGGCATCCTCTGACTATTTTGGAATCTACTCCTGCAAAGGGATCTGGGAGGTGTTATTGTGTCCATATATAAAATCAGTACATTGTACATCTGGAAAAGTATTAAGTCTTTTTATGACAAGTGAATGGGCTATCAATCTTCTTCCTCCTTTTCAACAGAAGATGGATGGTTTCCTTAATTGAGCAAATAAGGAGACTAACAGAGAAACTTCCTATGTCAGAGTATAGATCCCAGAACTCTTTTCTTTAAAAAAATTAACAGTTTATTAATGGAAAGTTGGAACAAACACAAAAGTGTACTGAAATCCCATTACTATGATTGGGATTCCACAATCAGTTATATTCTTTCAGTCCAATTTCAAATAAACTTACACCTATCCACCATCACATCACAGTTACATTTTTAAACTCACTTTAAACAAAATTTATAATTTTGGAAGATATGAATCTTAGCTTTATAGTTTGGTAAAGGAATATCCTACATTACCCACAGCACAACGCTATCAAAGTATGCAACATAGCTCCAAAAAAAAAGATTCTTTGTATTCCATCTGAGACAATTTCCTCTTACCCTAATATAACTGCTTTTCTGTTTTCTTCTTCATCTTAGATTAGTTTTATCTGCATGAAAAGGAAATAAATGAAATCTCCATTCTGTTTTCCACAGTGGCCGTACTAATTACGTTCCTGTGCACTGTGTATAAGAATTTTTCTGCCTTTTTATTTGATCTCAACTCAGCCCCCAGGTGGACCTCACGGTTGACAGCATCAGTGTGGTGAGATCACGTTGCCAGATTAGAAGCAAAATGAACACTATAGACCAACTGGGGTTCTAGTACAAAAATATTTACTCCTTCTTAGGGTTCACCACTAAAGACCTAAGGCTCTTTCCCTAAGTCCCACATCTTAAAGTTCCCACCAAATCTTTTTCTCTCCGTCTTTTTTCTCACTGAATTCCTATTGGGCCAAGACAGCAGCATTTTTATTCTCAAAACGAGAACATAACTTGCTGAAGGACTGTATATGTTAATTAGTTTGATTGAATCTTTCTAGGCTGTGTGCAGAGATCAAAATATCATATTGTATGATATATATATAATATATACACTACATAATATATATGTCAATTAAACATTAGATAAATAAATGATTGTTATGGTTTGTGCCTAGATGTCTCCCCAAAGCCTCATGTGGTCATACATGGGGCCTCTTCAGAAGTGGTTGAGTCTATAGTGTGTGATGCTGATATTAAGGGCAAGTGATTACTAAATCACTCCACTGATTGGTTTGGCACCATCCTGATCCTAGCAACCTAGATAAGATATATGGCAAAGAAAGAAGCTGCTTAGGTCCCTTTCTTGCTTTGCTGCCTTCTTCCTGTCTGCCATGCCACCCTGCCTTGAATCCAGCTGATTATGGACTGAAGCCTTTACAAACTGTTAGTCGAATAAATCTTTCCTTCCTTAATTTTGGATGTCAGATATTTTGTCTCAGCAATGAGAGAAAAGTAACTAATACAACGTTGTAAAAGTTGAGTGAAAATAGTTACTTTGTATTTTGATATTTAGGAAATAACTTTTAAAGACATTAGCTGTTTCATGGTTTTTGCTTGGAAGTATCTAAGGTCAATTAACAGATACTGTAAGGCATAATTACTTCCCTGTATACAAGGAATATAACAACCCAAATTCAAACTACCATTCCACTATTTTTAACCTAGGCCTGGTCACACTGCATTCTAAGTAGGTATGAACAATCATGGAAAGCAAAAACTGTTTGGGATGAGATCCAAATCAAATCTATTAAGGAAATGATAATGTTATACTAGATGCAGGGGGTGTCTTTTGCTTTGTTTGTGGAAATTTTGTGTTTCTGATCTTGTAACTGACAGCAAGAATAGCGACAACATTATTCTACCTTATCCTCCCAGTGCCACAGTTGCTCTTCAGAGGCTAGAGTTCAGAAAACTAAAATGTCTTCTTTATTTTCATCAAGGCTGGAATCGGAAATTCTACCAGCCTTGCAAATTAGTGGGCTGCTATCCATTAGATATGTCAATCCTAAAATATCCTCTTGTGTATGGCTTGACTGGTTATTTTAATGTTGAGAATCTATTTGTCAACCAGGAATGATCTGTGTAATCAAATTTATTTCACTTCTGCTGTCGTCATGACTGCTATTTTGCATAGATAGATGAATTAAGCTTTCTCTTAGCATAGTACACATAAAATGGATAAGAATTCTACAGAATAATTCATTCTGTTTTAGTCACTTTCTTTTCACTAAGACACAATAACTGACCCCACCATAATTGAAAGAATGGCAGGTTTATTTTGGCACAGACTTTCCGTCCATAATCAGTTGGCTCCAGGCAAGAAGGGCGGAAGAGTGTGGCAGAGCAAAGCTGCTCTCTACATGGCCGCCAGGACGCAGAGAGAGAGCACAAGAGTCTGGAAGGGATACGTACCCTTCCAGAACATACCCTCAGCGAGCCACCTCTAACCAGACCCTCCCTCCTAACACCAAGGCAGGTTAGTACCTCACAATCCCATCCCCCTTTTCTTTTTTTTTAATAGATTTTTATTAAAATTTATCCAAAGTTACACAAACTTACAGGCCATTACACAAGCTTATAGACCACAATACATTGTGCCTTTTGCTTATGACAGTGAGCAATGTGAACAACCACAATGCAGCATTACGTCACAACTACATAAATTTACTGTAGTACCTAGTGTTGGTGTCACTGTTTTAAGTTTGAGTTATTAGGTTCTTGTTTTTAAAATATCATTATTCCTCTGGATTCCCACTCCCCTCCCCCTTTGCCCTCTTCTTGTTCCCTTGGGCCCTTTGCCTATTGGCTTATAGCTAACAATTTTCCTTTTTGTATCCATTGTTTACCCTTTTCTTTTGTTTGTATTTCACTTCACTCGAATGAGGGATACCATATGGTATTCAAGCTTGTGAGTCCGGTTTATTTCACTTAACATCATATTTTCCAGGTCCATCCATTTTCCTATAAATGATGCTACTTGGTCATTCTTTATAGCTGAACAGTATTCCATTATGTATAGATACATCATTTTGTTTATCCAGTTTTCTATTGATGGGTATACAGGTCGCTTCCAGAATTTAACTATTACAAATTGTGCTGCTATAAACACTGTTGTGCAAGTCTCTCTGTAGTGTGATGTCTTTAGCTTTTGGGGGAAGATACTTAGTAGCATAATGGCTGGGTGGTATGGGATTTCTACTTTCAGGCTTTTGAGAAATCTCCATACTGATTGCCATAATGGTTGTACTAGTTGGCATTCCCACCAACAGTGTAGGAGGGTTCCCTTTTCACCACAGACATGGAAGCATTTGTTATTGACTTCCTAAGGCTTGCCATTCTTTCTGGGGTGAGGTGGAATCTTAGAGTTGTTTTAATTTGCATTTCTCTAGTAGCCATAGATGTTGAACATTTTTTCATATATTTGTTGGCCATTTGTATTTCTTCCACTGTGAAGTATCTGTTCATTTCTCTGGTCCATTTCTTGAGTGGGTCATTGATTTTACGTAGTTTAACTTTTTTGAGTTGTTTGTATATTCTAGATATTAGTCTTCTAACTCTAAATTAAAATCAAAGTGTATCAAAGATCTAAATATTAAGACAGAAACATTAAACCTTCTGGAAGACAAAATAGCTAAAACACTTGAAGACATAGACATAGGAAAGGACTTCCTAAATAGAACCTCAATTGCACAGGAAATAGAAGCAAGTATCAACAAATGGGACAACATTAGACTGAAGAACTTCTGTACAGCAAAAGAGTCAATTAGTAGGGTGAAGAAAAAAACCCACAAAATGGGAAAAAAATCTTTGCTAGCTACTCCAATCCTCTTTTTCAAGCCCCACCTATGAGCACATAAGACTCTTGGGGGATGTTCTCAATCTAAACCATAACATTCTACCCCTGAACCCCAAAAGATCTCATTATGCAAATGCACTTATTCTATCTCTAAAAGTCAGCAAAATCTTAACAATTTCAGCAGTTCTGAAAGGTCCAAGTCCAAAGATCCTAGGAGTCTCAGTGTAAAATTTTTATTATGAGCCTTTATAAAGGGCAAAAAGAAAGTTAAATACTTCCAACACACTTTGGCACAGGGTAAACATTTCCAGTCCAAACAGAGAGGAATAGTGGAATGAAAATCCACAGGACCAAAGCCAGCCTAGCAGGGCAGCCATTAAATACTGTAGTTCCATATCCAGTACCTCAGATGTGAACTGTAAGCTCTTGAGCAACCCTGTATTGCCAGTTATAGCCCTTATGGCAATCTCTCTTGAGGTGGTGTCACTCGCTGCTGGTGGCTTTCTTCAGCATGCATTCCACATTCCTGCCTCTTCCAAATTACTGGGGTCTCCACTGCACCTTCAGCTTCACCCCCACAGCTTCATGCACTGCCCTCTCAGGACCACACAGCCTCCCGGCCAACTTCTGAAATCTGAGTGGAAGCCTCCCTGATCTTGCCACTCTTGCACTCGGGATGCCTGTAAAACCAGTACACATGGATGATGCCAATGTCAGCCACCAGTCAGAGGAGTAGCGAGGCCCCCACAGATCATGCCTGAATAGGTCTTTGAGTGCTGGCATGGATGAGAACTGGGCACAGAATCCCAGGGAACTAATTCCCCAGGCAACTGTTCTTGTGAAGAGTGTCCCGGGGTTCTCTTCTCAATTAAAAACTTACACCTTAGGACCATTCAGCTGCACATTCCTGAGATGCCCTAAAGGTATCTTTCCTATTGTCCTAATGCAAAGTACTTGGTTTCTTTTTAATGCTAATATTTTTAGCAACCAAGCTATACCTGGCCAAAACTGTACAGCCTCTGCCTTTACATTCCCCAATTTTACGGATACCAGCTTTACAGATACTTCCTTTATGGCACCACCAGAATTTTTGAAATTATTCAGCACTGCTATTTAATACTGCTTCTCACAGTAGATATGGCTAAAACCAACCAGCAGTACCCATGAGACAGTTTAAGATTAGACTGCTTTGAAATCTCTTCCAGATTGATTAATCTGCTATCCTTAATCTCATTCTCCTGAAAAGTCTCAGGACACGAGCAAAATGTAGACAAATTTTCTGCCACAACATAACACATGGTTGAGAACCCAAATGTCAATAAGTCCTTCTTTCCAACTGAAACTCCCCAACTCTGGCTTTTTGTAACTGCATTTTTATTAGCATTCTGGTCTTCTGAGCTCTGGCCAGAATCTCCCATCAAGTTCAGCTTGCAGCAACTAGGGCTTCTGTAGCTATCATCTCCAAACCTTTCCAAACTCCTTCCACAAACATGGTCAAGTAGTCACAGCCACAACCCCACTTCTTTGGCACCAAAATGTGCCATATTTGTTTTCTCTGACACACAGTACTCAACACTCACATTGTACAGGAAGACAGGTTTATTTTGGCTCACATTTTTAGTCCATAACTGACTGGATCAAAGGCAGAAAAGTCATGGTGGAAGGAAAGCTGGTAGAGGAAAGCTACTCACCTCATGATGGCTAGGAAGTAGGGAGAGAAGAGAGGAGACAGTAAGGGAGATATTCCTTTCTATGCCATGCCTCCAATGAGACTTCTCTAACTAGGTCCCGTCTCCTAATGAGTCAGCTGCAGCACGCCCATAATCCAATCATCTTCCACAAGCCCTGCCTATGAGCACATGAGGACTTTGAGGGGACATTATAGATCTAAACCATAACATCTTCATTGAATAAATTTTTAATGCCTAATTACTTACTGCATTCTTCAAAGAGAAAATAGACCCATGACCTCAAACTATTGCCTCAAAACCTTGACAGAATAACAAGAGGCACATTCAAGAGCAGTGCTAGTCATTACAGTACTTCTGTGTACATCTCTTAGGGATGTTGACAGACATGGGGTTTTCTGCGTCTATAGTGAGCAATGAATCTGTCTCACTCATGCTGCACAATGAGTTTCCATCATGTCTCACCATATGGAGCTGGAAGAAAAATTAGAGGGACTCACTCTGGGTGGTGTTAAAACTATCAGTTTTCATAGGGACTTTGAAACTCTTGCTTTTATTTTTGGCTCATAGAGAAAATATTTGGGGTGTTGTAGACCTTATTTAGACACCCTGATCCCAGTTGTATACACAGATTAAAGAGCAAGTGGACTGCTAGAATTTGTGAAGGTGTATGGTTTGTGGTAGGGAAACACATCTCATGGCAGACTGAAAACATGAAAGAAAAATTCTGCCAATTCTGCCTTTCTAGTACCCAGATGTTTGGAGGGAAGGGCCAAATTAGGGCTAAACACCAGGTATGTGGTCCTTCAGGGTCTCTGGGGTGGACTCTACCTTGTAGGATAAAGCAAGTGCCACAGAAATATATGTTCACTTTATCTCCCTGTATATGGCATTTTCTGCACAAACCAGTGACAAATTCACCGACTTCACAAGATTCACTGAGGAAATGAGGTGGTGCAGAGGGATTTCTGTCTGACCACTGTGTTGGTGGAATTATCAAAGATTCAAAGCTTTCCTAGCTTGTGTTCAATGTGGCTGAATTAGAAACTGAAATCAAGAGGCTTGAGGAATGCTAAGGCCCACAGGAAAGGGAGAGGCGTGGCATGAGAAGAAGAAAAAGAAGGAAATAGAAAAGTGAGTAGGAGAAGATGGAAAGGAGTGTGCCTTTGGGAATAATACATAGTGAAGAGCCATGTGCCTCAAATGAATAATTGTTGGCATTTTTCTTCACTTATTCCCTAAAACAAACTTGTCAGTTTGCAAATAACTGCAAGTATTTGCACAACAAATGTATACTGATGTGTTTCTTCAAAAATTCTAAGTTGGCAGCAGTATTTGCTCAAATGAGATCCTGTGTTTTCATTAGTAAGTATTTTGGGCTGAGTGTTCTGTGTGAACCAATCAAACAAGCATACACTAGATGGTATGGGTGTAGCACAATATTCACGAATTTCATACTGTTAGAGCCAATGGCCAGAACAGTGTCATTTTGAGAAATGCAAGTGAGTGGGAAGACAGGAAACATTGATATGGTATAGAGGACAGTGGCACTGCTATACTAGAGGGACATTTGGAGGGAAAGATGTCTGTGGGGACATTTATGAAGTTTTAAATCATACATTAGATGAAATTAACAAACAATAGAATTTTAAGTAAAACTCACTTATTCACAGTAATACACCATATCAACAGAATCAAAGACAAAAATCACACGATCATCTCAATAGATGCAGAAAAAGCGTTTGGTAAAATCCAACACCCATTCATGATAAAAAAAAAAACTCTACAGAAATTAGGAATAGATGATCTATATCTAAATCTGATAAAAGCCATCTATTACAAACCAACAGCCAACATCACACTAAATTGTCAGAAACTGGAAGTTTTCACAGTAAAATCTGGAACAAGACAAGGTTGTTCACTATTATTATTATTCAATATAGTTACAGAAACATTATTATTCAATATAGTTACAGAAACCACTATTATTCAATATAGTTATAGAAACATTAGCCAACATTTCTCAAATGAAGAAATAAAAATGGCAAATAAATATATGAAAAAGTGTTCAATATCACTAGTCATTCGTGAGATGCAAATCAAAACAACATTAAGATACAATCTCACTCCAGAAAGAATTGCGTCTATGAAAAAATCAACCAACATCAAATGCTGGAGGGGCTGTGGAGAGAAAGGAACCCTCCTCCACTGTTGGTGGGAATGCAGACTGGTCCAGCCACTGTGGAAATCAATATGGAGATTCCTCAAAAAACTAGAACTAGAGGTTCCATTCGATCCAGCTATTCCCCTACTGGGGATCATTCCAGAAGAGTTAAAATCGTCATACCACAGAGATATATGCACAACCATGTTTATAGCAGCACAGTTTGTAATAGCTAGATCTTGGAAACAACCCAAATGCCCAACGACCAATGAATGGCTAAAGAAGATGTGGCTTTTCTACACAATGGAGTACTACACCGCCATAAAGAAGGATAAACTAGAGTTATTTGTATGTAAATGGATGTTCCTTGAAAATATACTACTAAGCGAAATAAATCAGACACTCATGACCACA